>CAVLFC010000089.1:0-153371 GCA_963668005.1 Melieria crassipennis | reverse complement strand
CTGCAAAATCGATATCAAAATGCTTGTAAAATATGAATTTATATGTTTATTTTAAAAGTAATACCCTTAAAACCTAGCTTAAAATCCAAACGCGTATGGTTACCTTAATAAAAACCCCTTAAAATGTAGCTAAAGGTTGCAGCTTTATCAAATTAAATCAATAATTCCATTACTATTCGGCAATCATGAACAGATCGATGCGCAAGAGTGACATTAAATGGCTGCCTACTGCAAAATCGATATCAAAATGCTTGTAAAATATGAATTTATATGTTTATTTTAAAAGTAATACCCTTAAAACCTAGCTTAAAATCCAAACGCGTATGGTTACCTTAATAAAAACCCCTTAAAATGTAGCTAAAGGTTGCAGCTTTATCAAATTAAATCAATAATTCCATTACTATTCGGCAATCATGAACAGATCGATGCGCAAGAGTGACATTAAATGGCTGCCTACTGCAAAATCGATATCAAAATGCTTGTAAAATATGAATTTATATGTTTATTTTAAAAGTAATACCCTTAAAACCTAGCTTAAAATCCAAACGCGTATGGTTACCTTAATAAAAACCCCTTAAAATGTAGCTAAAGGTTGCAGCTTTATCAAATTAAATCAATAATTCCATTACTATTCGGCAATCATGAACAGATCGATGCGCAAGAGTGACATTAAATGGCTGCCTACTGCAAAATCGATATCAAAATGCTTGTAAAATATGAATTTATATGTTTATTTTAAAAGTAATACCCTTAAAACCTAGCTTAAAATCCAAACGCGTATGGTTACCTTAATAAAAACCCCTTAAAATGTAGCTAAAGGTTGCAGCTTTATCAAATTAAATCAATAATTCCATTACTATTCGGCAATCATGAACAGATCGATGCGCAAGAGTGACATTAAATGGCTGCCTACTGCAAAATCGATATCAAAATGCTTGTAAAATATGAATTTATATGTTTATTTTAAAAGTAATACCCTTAAAACCTAGCTTAAAATCCAAACGCGTATGGTTACCTTAATAAAAACCCCTTAAAATGTAGCTAAAGGTTGCAGCTTTATCAAATTAAATCAATAATTCCATTACTATTCGGCAATCATGAACAGATCGATGCGCAAGAGTGACATTAAATGGCTGCCTACTGCAAAATCGATATCAAAATGCTTGTAAAATATGAATTTATATGTTTATTTTAAAAGTAATACCCTTAAAACCTAGCTTAAAATCCAAACGCGTATGGTTACCTTAATAAAAACCCCTTAAAATGTAGCTAAAGGTTGCAGCTTTATCAAATTAAATCAATAATTCCATTACTATTCGGCAATCATGAACAGATCGATGCGCAAGAGTGACATTAAATGGCTGCCTACTGCAAAATCGATATCAAAATGCTTGTAAAATATGAATTTATATGTTTATTTTAAAAGTAATACCCTTAAAACCTAGCTTAAAATCCAAACGCGTATGGTTACCTTAATAAAAACCCCTTAAAATGTAGCTAAAGGTTGCAGCTTTATCAAATTAAATCAATAATTCCATTACTATTCGGCAATCATGAACAGATCGATGCGCAAGAGTGACATTAAATGGCTGCCTACTGCAAAATCGATATCAAAATGCTTGTAAAATATGAATTTATATGTTTATTTTAAAAGTAATACCCTTAAAACCTAGCTTAAAATCCAAACGCGTATGGTTACCTTAATAAAAACCCCTTAAAATGTAGCTAAAGGTTGCAGCTTTATCAAATTAAATCAATAATTCCATTACTATTCGGCAATCATGAACAGATCGATGCGCAAGAGTGACATTAAATGGCTGCCTACTGCAAAATCGATATCAAAATGCTTGTAAAATATGAATTTATATGTTTATTTTAAAAGTAATACCCTTAAAACCTAGCTTAAAATCCAAACGCGTATGGTTACCTTAATAAAAACCCCTTAAAATGTAGCTAAAGGTTGCAGCTTTATCAAATTAAATCAATAATTCCATTACTATTCGGCAATCATGAACAGATCGATGCGCAAGAGTGACATTAAATGGCTGCCTACTGCAAAATCGATATCAAAATGCTTGTAAAATATGAATTTATATGTTTATTTTAAAAGTAATACCCTTAAAACCTAGCTTAAAATCCAAACGCGTATGGTTACCTTAATAAAAACCCCTTAAAATGTAGCTAAAGGTTGCAGCTTTATCAAATTAAATCAATAATTCCATTACTATTCGGCAATCATGAACAGATCGATGCGCAAGAGTGACATTAAATGGCTGCCTACTGCAAAATCGATATCAAAATGCTTGTAAAATATGAATTTATATGTTTATTTTAAAAGTAATACCCTTAAAACCTAGCTTAAAATCCAAACGCGTATGGTTACCTTAATAAAAACCCCTTAAAATGTAGCTAAAGGTTGCAGCTTTATCAAATTAAATCAATAATTCCATTACTATTCGGCAATCATGAACAGATCGATGCGCAAGAGTGACATTAAATGGCTGCCTACTGCAAAATCGATATCAAAATGCTTGTAAAATATGAATTTATATGTTTATTTTAAAAGTAATACCCTTAAAACCTAGCTTAAAATCCAAACGCGTATGGTTACCTTAATAAAAACCCCTTAAAATGTAGCTAAAGGTTGCAGCTTTATCAAATTAAATCAATAATTCCATTACTATTCGGCAATCATGAACAGATCGATGCGCAAGAGTGACATTAAATGGCTGCCTACTGCAAAATCGATATCAAAATGCTTGTAAAATATGAATTTATATGTTTATTTTAAAAGTAATACCCTTAAAACCTAGCTTAAAATCCAAACGCGTATGGTTACCTTAATAAAAACCCCTTAAAATGTAGCTAAAGGTTGCAGCTTTATCAAATTAAATCAATAATTCCATTACTATTCGGCAATCATGAACAGATCGATGCGCAAGAGTGACATTAAATGGCTGCCTACTGCAAAATCGATATCAAAATGCTTGTAAAATATGAATTTATATGTTTATTTTAAAAGTAATACCCTTAAAACCTAGCTTAAAATCCAAACGCGTATGGTTACCTTAATAAAAACCCCTTAAAATGTAGCTAAAGGTTGCAGCTTTATCAAATTAAATCAATAATTCCATTACTATTCGGCAATCATGAACAGATCGATGCGCAAGAGTGACATTAAATGGCTGCCTACTGCAAAATCGATATCAAAATGCTTGTAAAATATGAATTTATATGTTTATTTTAAAAGTAATACCCTTAAAACCTAGCTTAAAATCCAAACGCGTATGGTTACCTTAATAAAAACCCCTTAAAATGTAGCTAAAGGTTGCAGCTTTATCAAATTAAATCAATAATTCCATTACTATTCGGCAATCATGAACAGATCGATGCGCAAGAGTGACATTAAATGGCTGCCTACTGCAAAATCGATATCAAAATGCTTGTAAAATATGAATTTATATGTTTATTTTAAAAGTAATACCCTTAAAACCTAGCTTAAAATCCAAACGCGTATGGTTACCTTAATAAAAACCCCTTAAAATGTAGCTAAAGGTTGCAGCTTTATCAAATTAAATCAATAATTCCATTACTATTCGGCAATCATGAACAGATCGATGCGCAAGAGTGACATTAAATGGCTGCCTACTGCAAAATCGATATCAAAATGCTTGTAAAATATGAATTTATATGTTTATTTTAAAAGTAATACCCTTAAAACCTAGCTTAAAATCCAAACGCGTATGGTTACCTTAATAAAAACCCCTTAAAATGTAGCTAAAGGTTGCAGCTTTATCAAATTAAATCAATAATTCCATTACTATTCGGCAATCATGAACAGATCGATGCGCAAGAGTGACATTAAATGGCTGCCTACTGCAAAATCGATATCAAAATGCTTGTAAAATATGAATTTATATGTTTATTTTAAAAGTAATACCCTTAAAACCTAGCTTAAAATCCAAACGCGTATGGTTACCTTAATAAAAACCCCTTAAAATGTAGCTAAAGGTTGCAGCTTTATCAAATTAAATCAATAATTCCATTACTATTCGGCAATCATGAACAGATCGATGCGCAAGAGTGACATTAAATGGCTGCCTACTGCAAAATCGATATCAAAATGCTTGTAAAATATGAATTTATATGTTTATTTTAAAAGTAATACCCTTAAAACCTAGCTTAAAATCCAAACGCGTATGGTTACCTTAATAAAAACCCCTTAAAATGTAGCTAAAGGTTGCAGCTTTATCAAATTAAATCAATAATTCCATTACTATTCGGCAATCATGAACAGATCGATGCGCAAGAGTGACATTAAATGGCTGCCTACTGCAAAATCGATATCAAAATGCTTGTAAAATATGAATTTATATGTTTATTTTAAAAGTAATACCCTTAAAACCTAGCTTAAAATCCAAACGCGTATGGTTACCTTAATAAAAACCCCTTAAAATGTAGCTAAAGGTTGCAGCTTTATCAAATTAAATCAATAATTCCATTACTATTCGGCAATCATGAACAGATCGATGCGCAAGAGTGACATTAAATGGCTGCCTACTGCAAAATCGATATCAAAATGCTTGTAAAATATGAATTTATATGTTTATTTTAAAAGTAATACCCTTAAAACCTAGCTTAAAATCCAAACGCGTATGGTTACCTTAATAAAAACCCCTTAAAATGTAGCTAAAGGTTGCAGCTTTATCAAATTAAATCAATAATTCCATTACTATTCGGCAATCATGAACAGATCGATGCGCAAGAGTGACATTAAATGGCTGCCTACTGCAAAATCGATATCAAAATGCTTGTAAAATATGAATTTATATGTTTATTTTAAAAGTAATACCCTTAAAACCTAGCTTAAAATCCAAACGCGTATGGTTACCTTAATAAAAACCCCTTAAAATGTAGCTAAAGGTTGCAGCTTTATCAAATTAAATCAATAATTCCATTACTATTCGGCAATCATGAACAGATCGATGCGCAAGAGTGACATTAAATGGCTGCCTACTGCAAAATCGATATCAAAATGCTTGTAAAATATGAATTTATATGTTTATTTTAAAAGTAATACCCTTAAAACCTAGCTTAAAATCCAAACGCGTATGGTTACCTTAATAAAAACCCCTTAAAATGTAGCTAAAGGTTGCAGCTTTATCAAATTAAATCAATAATTCCATTACTATTCGGCAATCATGAACAGATCGATGCGCAAGAGTGACATTAAATGGCTGCCTACTGCAAAATCGATATCAAAATGCTTGTAAAATATGAATTTATATGTTTATTTTAAAAGTAATACCCTTAAAACCTAGCTTAAAATCCAAACGCGTATGGTTACCTTAATAAAAACCCCTTAAAATGTAGCTAAAGGTTGCAGCTTTATCAAATTAAATCAATAATTCCATTACTATTCGGCAATCATGAACAGATCGATGCGCAAGAGTGACATTAAATGGCTGCCTACTGCAAAATCGATATCAAAATGCTTGTAAAATATGAATTTATATGTTTATTTTAAAAGTAATACCCTTAAAACCTAGCTTAAAATCCAAACGCGTATGGTTACCTTAATAAAAACCCCTTAAAATGTAGCTAAAGGTTGCAGCTTTATCAAATTAAATCAATAATTCCATTACTATTCGGCAATCATGAACAGATCGATGCGCAAGAGTGACATTAAATGGCTGCCTACTGCAAAATCGATATCAAAATGCTTGTAAAATATGAATTTATATGTTTATTTTAAAAGTAATACCCTTAAAACCTAGCTTAAAATCCAAACGCGTATGGTTACCTTAATAAAAACCCCTTAAAATGTAGCTAAAGGTTGCAGCTTTATCAAATTAAATCAATAATTCCATTACTATTCGGCAATCATGAACAGATCGATGCGCAAGAGTGACATTAAATGGCTGCCTACTGCAAAATCGATATCAAAATGCTTGTAAAATATGAATTTATATGTTTATTTTAAAAGTAATACCCTTAAAACCTAGCTTAAAATCCAAACGCGTATGGTTACCTTAATAAAAACCCCTTAAAATGTAGCTAAAGGTTGCAGCTTTATCAAATTAAATCAATAATTCCATTACTATTCGGCAATCATGAACAGATCGATGCGCAAGAGTGACATTAAATGGCTGCCTACTGCAAAATCGATATCAAAATGCTTGTAAAATATGAATTTATATGTTTATTTTAAAAGTAATACCCTTAAAACCTAGCTTAAAATCCAAACGCGTATGGTTACCTTAATAAAAACCCCTTAAAATGTAGCTAAAGGTTGCAGCTTTATCAAATTAAATCAATAATTCCATTACTATTCGGCAATCATGAACAGATCGATGCGCAAGAGTGACATTAAATGGCTGCCTACTGCAAAATCGATATCAAAATGCTTGTAAAATATGAATTTATATGTTTATTTTAAAAGTAATACCCTTAAAACCTAGCTTAAAATCCAAACGCGTATGGTTACCTTAATAAAAACCCCTTAAAATGTAGCTAAAGGTTGCAGCTTTATCAAATTAAATCAATAATTCCATTACTATTCGGCAATCATGAACAGATCGATGCGCAAGAGTGACATTAAATGGCTGCCTACTGCAAAATCGATATCAAAATGCTTGTAAAATATGAATTTATATGTTTATTTTAAAAGTAATACCCTTAAAACCTAGCTTAAAATCCAAACGCGTATGGTTACCTTAATAAAAACCCCTTAAAATGTAGCTAAAGGTTGCAGCTTTATCAAATTAAATCAATAATTCCATTACTATTCGGCAATCATGAACAGATCGATGCGCAAGAGTGACATTAAATGGCTGCCTACTGCAAAATCGATATCAAAATGCTTGTAAAATATGAATTTATATGTTTATTTTAAAAGTAATACCCTTAAAACCTAGCTTAAAATCCAAACGCGTATGGTTACCTTAATAAAAACCCCTTAAAATGTAGCTAAAGGTTGCAGCTTTATCAAATTAAATCAATAATTCCATTACTATTCGGCAATCATGAACAGATCGATGCGCAAGAGTGACATTAAATGGCTGCCTACTGCAAAATCGATATCAAAATGCTTGTAAAATATGAATTTATATGTTTATTTTAAAAGTAATACCCTTAAAACCTAGCTTAAAATCCAAACGCGTATGGTTACCTTAATAAAAACCCCTTAAAATGTAGCTAAAGGTTGCAGCTTTATCAAATTAAATCAATAATTCCATTACTATTCGGCAATCATGAACAGATCGATGCGCAAGAGTGACATTAAATGGCTGCCTACTGCAAAATCGATATCAAAATGCTTGTAAAATATGAATTTATATGTTTATTTTAAAAGTAATACCCTTAAAACCTAGCTTAAAATCCAAACGCGTATGGTTACCTTAATAAAAACCCCTTAAAATGTAGCTAAAGGTTGCAGCTTTATCAAATTAAATCAATAATTCCATTACTATTCGGCAATCATGAACAGATCGATGCGCAAGAGTGACATTAAATGGCTGCCTACTGCAAAATCGATATCAAAATGCTTGTAAAATATGAATTTATATGTTTATTTTAAAAGTAATACCCTTAAAACCTAGCTTAAAATCCAAACGCGTATGGTTACCTTAATAAAAACCCCTTAAAATGTAGCTAAAGGTTGCAGCTTTATCAAATTAAATCAATAATTCCATTACTATTCGGCAATCATGAACAGATCGATGCGCAAGAGTGACATTAAATGGCTGCCTACTGCAAAATCGATATCAAAATGCTTGTAAAATATGAATTTATATGTTTATTTTAAAAGTAATACCCTTAAAACCTAGCTTAAAATCCAAACGCGTATGGTTACCTTAATAAAAACCCCTTAAAATGTAGCTAAAGGTTGCAGCTTTATCAAATTAAATCAATAATTCCATTACTATTCGGCAATCATGAACAGATCGATGCGCAAGAGTGACATTAAATGGCTGCCTACTGCAAAATCGATATCAAAATGCTTGTAAAATATGAATTTATATGTTTATTTTAAAAGTAATACCCTTAAAACCTAGCTTAAAATCCAAACGCGTATGGTTACCTTAATAAAAACCCCTTAAAATGTAGCTAAAGGTTGCAGCTTTATCAAATTAAATCAATAATTCCATTACTATTCGGCAATCATGAACAGATCGATGCGCAAGAGTGACATTAAATGGCTGCCTACTGCAAAATCGATATCAAAATGCTTGTAAAATATGAATTTATATGTTTATTTTAAAAGTAATACCCTTAAAACATAGCTTAAAATCCATATTTACATGCATTTTGATATCGATTAGTAGAAGCAATTAATGTACTAATGTTTGCAGCTTCGTAATCTAATTATTGATTTAATTTGATAAAGCTGCAACCTTTAGCTACATTTTAAGGGGTTTTTATTAAGGTAACCATACGCGTTTGGATTTTAAGCTAGGTTTTAAGGGTATTACTTTTAAAATAAACATATAAATTCATATTTTACAAGCATTTTGATATCGATTTTGCAGTAGGCAGCCATTTAATGTCACTCTTGCGCATCGATCTGTTCATGATTGCCGAATAGTAATGGAATTATTGATTTAATTTGATAAAGCTGCAACCTTTAGCTACATTTTAAGGGGTTTTTATTAAGGTAACCATACGCGTTTGGATTTTAAGCTAGGTTTTAAGGGTATTACTTTTAAAATAAACATATAAATTCATATTTTACAAGCATTTTGATATCGATTTTGCAGTAGGCAGCCATTTAATGTCACTCTTGCGCATCGATCTGTTCATGATTGCCGAATAGTAATGGAATTATTGATTTAATTTGATAAAGCTGCAACCTTTAGCTACATTTTAAGGGGTTTTTATTAAGGTAACCATACGCGTTTGGATTTTAAGCTAGGTTTTAAGGGTATTACTTTTAAAATAAACATATAAATTCATATTTTACAAGCATTTTGATATCGATTTTGCAGTAGGCAGCCATTTAATGTCACTCTTGCGCATCGATCTGTTCATGATTGCCGAATAGTAATGGAATTATTGATTTAATTTGATAAAGCTGCAACCTTTAGCTACATTTTAAGGGGTTTTTATTAAGGTAACCATACGCGTTTGGATTTTAAGCTAGGTTTTAAGGGTATTACTTTTAAAATAAACATATAAATTCATATTTTACAAGCATTTTGATATCGATTTTGCAGTAGGCAGCCATTTAATGTCACTCTTGCGCATCGATCTGTTCATGATTGCCGAATAGTAATGGAATTATTGATTTAATTTGATAAAGCTGCAACCTTTAGCTACATTTTAAGGGGTTTTTATTAAGGTAACCATACGCGTTTGGATTTTAAGCTAGGTTTTAAGGGTATTACTTTTAAAATAAACATATAAATTCATATTTTACAAGCATTTTGATATCGATTTTGCAGTAGGCAGCCATTTAATGTCACTCTTGCGCATCGATCTGTTCATGATTGCCGAATAGTAATGGAATTATTGATTTAATTTGATAAAGCTGCAACCTTTAGCTACATTTTAAGGGGTTTTTATTAAGGTAACCATACGCGTTTGGATTTTAAGCTAGGTTTTAAGGGTATTACTTTTAAAATAAACATATAAATTCATATTTTACAAGCATTTTGATATCGATTTTGCAGTAGGCAGCCATTTAATGTCACTCTTGCGCATCGATCTGTTCATGATTGCCGAATAGTAATGGAATTATTGATTTAATTTGATAAAGCTGCAACCTTTAGCTACATTTTAAGGGGTTTTTATTAAGGTAACCATACGCGTTTGGATTTTAAGCTAGGTTTTAAGGGTATTACTTTTAAAATAAACATATAAATTCATATTTTACAAGCATTTTGATATCGATTTTGCAGTAGGCAGCCATTTAATGTCACTCTTGCGCATCGATCTGTTCATGATTGCCGAATAGTAATGGAATTATTGATTTAATTTGATAAAGCTGCAACCTTTAGCTACATTTTAAGGGGTTTTTATTAAGGTAACCATACGCGTTTGGATTTTAAGCTAGGTTTTAAGGGTATTACTTTTAAAATAAACATATAAATTCATATTTTACAAGCATTTTGATATCGATTTTGCAGTAGGCAGCCATTTAATGTCACTCTTGCGCATCGATCTGTTCATGATTGCCGAATAGTAATGGAATTATTGATTTAATTTGATAAAGCTGCAACCTTTAGCTACATTTTAAGGGGTTTTTATTAAGGTAACCATACGCGTTTGGATTTTAAGCTAGGTTTTAAGGGTATTACTTTTAAAATAAACATATAAATTCATATTTTACAAGCATTTTGATATCGATTTTGCAGTAGGCAGCCATTTAATGTCACTCTTGCGCATCGATCTGTTCATGATTGCCGAATAGTAATGGAATTATTGATTTAATTTGATAAAGCTGCAACCTTTAGCTACATTTTAAGGGGTTTTTATTAAGGTAACCATACGCGTTTGGATTTTAAGCTAGGTTTTAAGGGTATTACTTTTAAAATAAACATATAAATTCATATTTTACAAGCATTTTGATATCGATTTTGCAGTAGGCAGCCATTTAATGTCACTCTTGCGCATCGATCTGTTCATGATTGCCGAATAGTAATGGAATTATTGATTTAATTTGATAAAGCTGCAACCTTTAGCTACATTTTAAGGGGTTTTTATTAAGGTAACCATACGCGTTTGGATTTTAAGCTAGGTTTTAAGGGTATTACTTTTAAAATAAACATATAAATTCATATTTTACAAGCATTTTGATATCGATTTTGCAGTAGGCAGCCATTTAATGTCACTCTTGCGCATCGATCTGTTCATGATTGCCGAATAGTAATGGAATTATTGATTTAATTTGATAAAGCTGCAACCTTTAGCTACATTTTAAGGGGTTTTTATTAAGGTAACCATACGCGTTTGGATTTTAAGCTAGGTTTTAAGGGTATTACTTTTAAAATAAACATATAAATTCATATTTTACAAGCATTTTGATATCGATTTTGCAGTAGGCAGCCATTTAATGTCACTCTTGCGCATCGATCTGTTCATGATTGCCGAATAGTAATGGAATTATTGATTTAATTTGATAAAGCTGCAACCTTTAGCTACATTTTAAGGGGTTTTTATTAAGGTAACCATACGCGTTTGGATTTTAAGCTAGGTTTTAAGGGTATTACTTTTAAAATAAACATATAAATTCATATTTTACAAGCATTTTGATATCGATTTTGCAGTAGGCAGCCATTTAATGTCACTCTTGCGCATCGATCTGTTCATGATTGCCGAATAGTAATGGAATTATTGATTTAATTTGATAAAGCTGCAACCTTTAGCTACATTTTAAGGGGTTTTTATTAAGGTAACCATACGCGTTTGGATTTTAAGCTAGGTTTTAAGGGTATTACTTTTAAAATAAACATATAAATTCATATTTTACAAGCATTTTGATATCGATTTTGCAGTAGGCAGCCATTTAATGTCACTCTTGCGCATCGATCTGTTCATGATTGCCGAATAGTAATGGAATTATTGATTTAATTTGATAAAGCTGCAACCTTTAGCTACATTTTAAGGGGTTTTTATTAAGGTAACCATACGCGTTTGGATTTTAAGCTAGGTTTTAAGGGTATTACTTTTAAAATAAACATATAAATTCATATTTTACAAGCATTTTGATATCGATTTTGCAGTAGGCAGCCATTTAATGTCACTCTTGCGCATCGATCTGTTCATGATTGCCGAATAGTAATGGAATTATTGATTTAATTTGATAAAGCTGCAACCTTTAGCTACATTTTAAGGGGTTTTTATTAAGGTAACCATACGCGTTTGGATTTTAAGCTAGGTTTTAAGGGTATTACTTTTAAAATAAACATATAAATTCATATTTTACAAGCATTTTGATATCGATTTTGCAGTAGGCAGCCATTTAATGTCACTCTTGCGCATCGATCTGTTCATGATTGCCGAATAGTAATGGAATTATTGATTTAATTTGATAAAGCTGCAACCTTTAGCTACATTTTAAGGGGTTTTTATTAAGGTAACCATACGCGTTTGGATTTTAAGCTAGGTTTTAAGGGTATTACTTTTAAAATAAACATATAAATTCATATTTTACAAGCATTTTGATATCGATTTTGCAGTAGGCAGCCATTTAATGTCACTCTTGCGCATCGATCTGTTCATGATTGCCGAATAGTAATGGAATTATTGATTTAATTTGATAAAGCTGCAACCTTTAGCTACATTTTAAGGGGTTTTTATTAAGGTAACCATACGCGTTTGGATTTTAAGCTAGGTTTTAAGGGTATTACTTTTAAAATAAACATATAAATTCATATTTTACAAGCATTTTGATATCGATTTTGCAGTAGGCAGCCATTTAATGTCACTCTTGCGCATCGATCTGTTCATGATTGCCGAATAGTAATGGAATTATTGATTTAATTTGATAAAGCTGCAACCTTTAGCTACATTTTAAGGGGTTTTTATTAAGGTAACCATACGCGTTTGGATTTTAAGCTAGGTTTTAAGGGTATTACTTTTAAAATAAACATATAAATTCATATTTTACAAGCATTTTGATATCGATTTTGCAGTAGGCAGCCATTTAATGTCACTCTTGCGCATCGATCTGTTCATGATTGCCGAATAGTAATGGAATTATTGATTTAATTTGATAAAGCTGCAACCTTTAGCTACATTTTAAGGGGTTTTTATTAAGGTAACCATACGCGTTTGGATTTTAAGCTAGGTTTTAAGGGTATTACTTTTAAAATAAACATATAAATTCATATTTTACAAGCATTTTGATATCGATTTTGCAGTAGGCAGCCATTTAATGTCACTCTTGCGCATCGATCTGTTCATGATTGCCGAATAGTAATGGAATTATTGATTTAATTTGATAAAGCTGCAACCTTTAGCTACATTTTAAGGGGTTTTTATTAAGGTAACCATACGCGTTTGGATTTTAAGCTAGGTTTTAAGGGTATTACTTTTAAAATAAACATATAAATTCATATTTTACAAGCATTTTGATATCGATTTTGCAGTAGGCAGCCATTTAATGTCACTCTTGCGCATCGATCTGTTCATGATTGCCGAATAGTAATGGAATTATTGATTTAATTTGATAAAGCTGCAACCTTTAGCTACATTTTAAGGGGTTTTTATTAAGGTAACCATACGCGTTTGGATTTTAAGCTAGGTTTTAAGGGTATTACTTTTAAAATAAACATATAAATTCATATTTTACAAGCATTTTGATATCGATTTTGCAGTAGGCAGCCATTTAATGTCACTCTTGCGCATCGATCTGTTCATGATTGCCGAATAGTAATGGAATTATTGATTTAATTTGATAAAGCTGCAACCTTTAGCTACATTTTAAGGGGTTTTTATTAAGGTAACCATACGCGTTTGGATTTTAAGCTAGGTTTTAAGGGTATTACTTTTAAAATAAACATATAAATTCATATTTTACAAGCATTTTGATATCGATTTTGCAGTAGGCAGCCATTTAATGTCACTCTTGCGCATCGATCTGTTCATGATTGCCGAATAGTAATGGAATTATTGATTTAATTTGATAAAGCTGCAACCTTTAGCTACATTTTAAGGGGTTTTTATTAAGGTAACCATACGCGTTTGGATTTTAAGCTAGGTTTTAAGGGTATTACTTTTAAAATAAACATATAAATTCATATTTTACAAGCATTTTGATATCGATTTTGCAGTAGGCAGCCATTTAATGTCACTCTTGCGCATCGATCTGTTCATGATTGCCGAATAGTAATGGAATTATTGATTTAATTTGATAAAGCTGCAACCTTTAGCTACATTTTAAGGGGTTTTTATTAAGGTAACCATACGCGTTTGGATTTTAAGCTAGGTTTTAAGGGTATTACTTTTAAAATAAACATATAAATTCATATTTTACAAGCATTTTGATATCGATTTTGCAGTAGGCAGCCATTTAATGTCACTCTTGCGCATCGATCTGTTCATGATTGCCGAATAGTAATGGAATTATTGATTTAATTTGATAAAGCTGCAACCTTTAGCTACATTTTAAGGGGTTTTTATTAAGGTAACCATACGCGTTTGGATTTTAAGCTAGGTTTTAAGGGTATTACTTTTAAAATAAACATATAAATTCATATTTTACAAGCATTTTGATATCGATTTTGCAGTAGGCAGCCATTTAATGTCACTCTTGCGCATCGATCTGTTCATGATTGCCGAATAGTAATGGAATTATTGATTTAATTTGATAAAGCTGCAACCTTTAGCTACATTTTAAGGGGTTTTTATTAAGGTAACCATACGCACGCGTTTGGATTTTAAGCTAGGTTTTAAGGGTATTACTTTTAAAATAAACATATAAATTCATATTTTACAAGCATTTTGATATCGATTTTGCACTAGGCAGCCATTTAATGTCACTCTTGCGCATCGATCTGTCAGATTGCCGAATAGTAATGGAATTATTGATTTAATTTGATAAGCTGCAACCTTTAGCTACATTTTAAGGGGTTTTTCTTAAGGTAACCATACGCGTTTGGATTTTAAGCTAGGTTTTAAGGGTATTACTTTTAAATAAACATATAAATTCATATTTCACAAGCATTTTGATATCGATTTTGCAGTAGGCAGCCATTTAATGTCACTCTTGCGCATCGATCTGTTATGATTGCCGAAATAGTAATGGAATTATTGATTTAATTTGATAAAGCTGCAACCTTTAGCTACATTTTAAGGGTTTTTATAAGGTAACCATACGCGTTTGGATTTTAAGCTAGGTTTTAAGGGTATTACTTTTAAAATAAACATATAAATTCATATTTTACAAGCATTTTGATATCGATTTTGCAGTAGCAGCCATTTAGTGTCACTCTTGCGCATCGATCTGTTCATGATTGCCGAATAGTAATGGAATTATTGATTTAATTTGATAAAGCTGCAACCTTTAGCTACATTTTAAGGGGTTTTTATTAAGGTAACCATACGCGTTTGGATTTTAAGCTAGGTTTTAAGGGTATTACTTTTAAAATAAACATATAAATTCATATTTTACAAGCATTTTGATATCGATTTTGCAGTAGGCAGCCATTTAATGTCACTCTTGCGCATCGATCTGTTCATGATTGCCGAATAGTAATGGAATTATTGATTTAATTTGATAAAGCTGCAACCTTTAGCTACATTTTAAGGGGTTTTTATTAAGGTAACCATACGCGTTTGGATTTTAAGCTAGGTTTTAAGGGTATTACTTTTAAAATAAACATATAAATTCATATTTACAAGCATTTTGATATCGATTTTGCAGTAGGCAGCCATTTAATGTCACTCTTGCGCATCGATCTGTTCATGATTGCCGAATAGTAATGGAATTATTGATTTAATTTGATAAAGCTGCAACCTTTAGCTACATTTTAAGGGGTTTTTATTAAGGTAACCATACGCGTTTGGATTTAAGCTAGGTTTTAAGGGTATTACTTTTAAAATAAACATATAAATTCATATTTTACAAGCATTTTGATATCGATTTTGCAGTAGGCAGCCATTTAATGTCACTCTTGCGCATCGATCTGTTCATGATTGCCGAATAGTAATGGAATTATTGATTTAATTTGATAAAGCTACAACCTTTAGCTACATTTTAAGGGGTTTTTATTAAGGTAACCATACGCGTTTGGATTTTAAGCTTGGTTTTAAGGGTATTACTTTTAAAATAAACATATAAATTCATATTTTACAAGCATTTTGATATCGGTTTTGCAGTAGGCAGCCATTTAATGTCACTCTTGCGCATCGATCTGTTCATGATTGCCGAATAGTAATGGAATTATTGATTTAATTTGATAAAGCTGCAACCTTTAGCTACATTTTAAGGGGTTTTTATTAAGGTAACCATACGCGTTTGGATTTTAAGCTAGGTTTTAAGGGTATTACTTTTAAAATAAACATATAAATTCATATTTTACAAGCATTTTGATATCGATTTTGCAGTAGGCAGCCATTTAATGTCACTCTTGCGCATCGATCTGTTCATGATTGCCGAATAGTAATGGAATTATTGATTTAATTTGATAAAGCTGCAACCTTTAGCTACATTTTAAGGGGTTTTTATTAAGGTAACCATACGCGTTTGGATTTTAAGCTAGGTTTTAAGGGTATTACTTTTAAAATAAACATATAAATTCATATTTTACAAGCATTTTGATATCGATTTTGCAGTAGGCAGCCATTTAATGTCACTCTTGCGCATCGATCTGTTCATGATTGCCGAATAGTAATGGAATTATTGATTTAATTTGATAAAGCTGCAACCTTTAGCTACATTTTAAGGGGTTTTTATTAAGGTAACCATACGCGTTTGGATTTTAAGCTAGGTTTTAAGGGTATTACTTTTAAAATAAACATATAAATTCATATTTTACAAGCATTTTGATATCGATTTTGCAGTAGGCAGCCATTTAATGTCACTCTTGCGCATCGATCTGTTCAGGATTGCCGAATAGTAATGGAATTATTGATTTAATTTGATAAAGCTGCAACCTTTAGCTACATTTTAAGGGGTTTTTATTAAGGTAACCATACGCGTTTGGATTTTAAGCTAGGTTTTAAGGGTATTACTTTTAAAATAAACATATAAATTCATATTTTACAAGCATTTTGATATCGATTTTGCAGTAGGCAGCCATTTAATGTCACTCTTGCGCATCGATCTGTTCATGATTGCCGAATAGTAATGGAATTATTGATTTAATTTGATAAAGCTGCAACCTTTAGCTACATTTTAAGGGGTTTTTATTAAGGTAACCATACGCGTTTGGATTTTAAGCTAGGTTTTAAGGGTATTACTTTTAAAATAAACATATAAATTCATATTTTACAAGCATTTTGATATCGATTTTGCAGTAGGCAGCCATTTAATGTCACTCTTGCGCATCGATCTGTTCATGATTGCCGAATAGTAATGGAATTATTGATTTAATTTGATAAAGCTGCAACCTTTAGCTACATTTTAAGGGGTTTTTATTAAGGTAACCATACGCGTTTGGATTTTAAGCTAGGTTTTAAGGGTATTACTTTTAAAATAAACATATAAATTCATATTTTACAAGCATTTTGATATCGATTTTGCAGTAGGCAGCCATTTAATGTCACTCTTGCGCATCGATCTGTTCAGGATTGCCGAATAGTAATGGAATTATTGATTTAATTTGATAAAGCTGCAACCTTTAGCTACATTTTAAGGGGTTTTTATTAAGGTAACCATACGCGTTTGGATTTTAAGCTAGGTTTTAAGGGTATTACTTTTAAAATAAACATATAAATTCATATTTTACAAGCATTTTGATATCGATTTTGCAGTAGGCAGCCATTTAATGTCACTCTTGCGCATCGATCTGTTCATGATTGCCGAATAGTAATGGAATTATTGATTTAATTTGATAAAGCTGCAACCTTTAGCTACATTTTAAGGGGTTTTTATTAAGGTAACCATACGCGTTTGGATTTTAAGCTAGGTTTTAAGGGTATTACTTTTAAAATAAACATATAAATTCATATTTTACAAGCATTTTGATATCGATTTTGCAGTAGGCAGCCATTTAATGTCACTCTTGCGCATCGATCTGTTCATGATTGCCGAATAGTAATGGAATTATTGATTTAATTTGATAAAGCTGCAACCTTTAGCTACATTTTAAGGGGTTTTTATTAAGGTAACCATACGCGTTTGGATTTTAAGCTAGGTTTTAAGGGTATTACTTTTAAAATAAACATATAAATTCATATTTTACAAGCATTTTGATATCGATTTTGCAGTAGGCAGCCATTTAATGTCACTCTTGCGCATCGATCTGTTCATGATTGCCGAATAGTAATCGAATTATTGATTTAATTTGATAAAGCTGCAACCTTTAGCTACATTTTAAGGGGTTTTTATTAAGGTAACCATACGCGTTTGGATTTTAAGCTAGGTTTTAAGGGTATTACTTTTAAAATAAACATATAAATTCATATTTTACAAGCATTTTGATATCGATTTTGCAGTAGGCAGCCATTTAATGTCACTCTTGCGCATCGATCTGTTCATGATTGCCGAATAGTAATGGAATTATTGATTTAATTTGATAAAGCTGCAACCTTTAGCTACATTTTAAGGGGTTTTTATTAAGGTAACCATACGCGTTTCATAATAAAATTTTCATAATTAGCAAGTTTGCTGTCGTAAGGTACTAGTGTAGGATACGTCCGGAAGGGAAGATAAATAGACCCAAGGAATGGAAGACGGTCGAGGTACACAGAGACGACAGACTAAGATAGAATACACAAGACTCCAGCTAGGTTTTAAGGGTATTACTTTTAAAATAAACATATAAATTCATATTTTACAAGCATTTTGATATCGATTTTGCAGTAGGCAGCCATTTAATGTCACTCTTGCGCATCGATCTGTTCATGATTGCCGAATAGTAATGGAATTATTGATTTAATTTGATAAAGCTGCAACCTTTAGCTACATTTTAAGGGGTTTTTATTAAGGTAACCATACGCGTTTGGATTTTAAGCTAGGTTTTAAGGGTATTACTTTTAAAATAAACATATAAATTCATATTTTACAAGCATTTTGATATCGATTTTGCAGTAGGCAGCCATTTAATGTCACTCTTGCGCATCGATCTGTTCATGATTGCCGAATAGTAATGGAATTATTGATTTAATTTGATAAAGCTGCAACCTTTAGCTACATTTTAAGGGGTTTTTATTAAGGTAACCATACGCGTTTGGATTTTAAGCTAGGTTTTAAGGGTATTACTTTTAAAATAAACATATAAATTCATATTTTACAAGCATTTTGATATCGATTTTGCAGTAGGCAGCCATTTAATGTCACTCTTGCGCATCGATCTGTTCATGATTGCCGAATAGTAATGGAATTATTGATTTAATTTGATAAAGCTGCAACCTTTAGCTACATTTTAAGGGGTTTTTATTAAGGTAACCATACGCGTTTGGATTTTAAGCTAGGTTTTAAGGGTATTACTTTTAAAATAAACATATAAATTCATATTTTACAAGCATTTTGATATCGATTTTGCAGTAGGCAGCCATTTAATGTCACTCTTGCGCATCGATCTGTTCATGATTGCCGAATAGTAATGGAATTATTGATTTAATTTGATAAAGCTGCAACCTTTAGCTACATTTTAAGGGGTTTTTATTAAGGTAACCATACGCGTTTGGATTTTAAGCTAGGTTTTAAGGGTATTACTTTTAAAATAAACATATAAATTCATATTTTACAAGCATTTTGATATCGATTTTGCAGTAGGCAGCCATTTAATGTCACTCTTGCGCATCGATCTGTTCATGATTGCCGAATAGTAATGGAATTATTGATTTAATTTGATAAAGCTGCAACCTTTAGCTACATTTTAAGGGGTTTTTATTAAGGTAACCATACGCGTTTGGATTTTAAGCTAGGTTTTAAGGGTATTACTTTTAAAATAAACATATAAATTCATATTTTACAAGCATTTTGATATCGATTTTGCAGTAGGCAGCCATTTAATGTCACTCTTGCGCATCGATCTGTTCATGATTGCCGAATAGTAATGGAATTATTGATTTAATTTGATAAAGCTGCAACCTTTAGCTACATTTTAATGGGTTTTTATTAAGGTAACCATACGCGTTTGGATTTTAAGCTAGGTTTTAAGGGTATTACTTTTAAAATAAACATATAAATTCATATTTTACAAGCATTTTGATATCGATTTTGCAGTAGGCAGCCATTTAATGTCACTCTTGCGCATCGATCTGTTCATGATTGCCGAATAGTAATGGAATTATTGATTTAATTTGATAAAGCTGCAACCTTTAGCTACATTTTAAGGGGTTTTTATTAAGGTAACCATACGCGTTTGGATTTTAAGCTAGGTTTTAAGGGTATTACTTTTAAAATAAACATATAAATTCATATTTTACAAGCATTTTGATATCGATTTTGCAGTAGGCAGCCATTTAATGTCACTCTTGCGCATCGATCTGTTCATGATTGCCGAATAGTAATGGAATTATTGATTTAATTTGATAAAGCTGCAACCTTTAGCTACATTTTAAGGGGTTTTTATTAAGGTAACCATACGCGTTTGGATTTTAAGCTAGGTTTTAAGGGTATTACTTTTAAAATAAACATATAAATTCATATTTTACAAGCATTTTGATATCGATTTTGCAGTAGGCAGCCATTTAATGTCACTCTTGCGCATCGATCTGTTCATGATTGCCGAATAGTAATGGAATTATTGATTTAATTTGATAAAGCTGCAACCTTTAGCTACATTTTAAGGGGTTTTTATTAAGGTAACCATACGCGTTTGGATTTTAAGCTAGGTTTTAAGGGTATTACTTTTAAAATAAACATATAAATTCATATTTTACAAGCATTTTGATATCGATTTTGCAGTAGGCAGCCATTTAATGTCACTCTTGCGCATCGATCTGTTCATGATTGCCGAATAGTAATGGAATTATTGATTTAATTTGATAAAGCTGCAACCTTTAGCTACATTTTAAGGGGTTTTTATTAAGGTAACCATACGCGTTTGGATTTTAAGCTAGGTTTTAAGGGTATTACTTTTAAAATAAACATATAAATTCATATTTTACAAGCATTTTGATATCGATTTTGCAGTAGGCAGCCATTTAATGTCACTCTTGCGCATCGATCTGTTCATGATTGCCGAATAGTAATGGAATTATTGATTTAATTTGATAAAGCTGCAACCTTTAGCTACATTTTAAGGGGTTTTTATTAAGGTAACCATACGCGTTTGGATTTTAAGCTAGGTTTTAAGGGTATTACTTTTAAAATAAACATATAAATTCATATTTTACAAGCATTTTGATATCGATTTTGCAGTAGGCAGCCATTTAATGTCACTCTTGCGCATCGATCTGTTCATGATTGCCGAATAGTAATGGAATTATTGATTTAATTTGATAAAGCTGCAACCTTTAGCTACATTTTAAGGGGTTTTTATTAAGGTAACCATACGCGTTTGGATTTTAAGCTAGGTTTTAAGGGTATTACTTTTAAAATAAACATATAAATTCATATTTTACAAGCATTTTGATATCGATTTTGCAGTAGGCAGCCATTTAATGTCACTCTTGCGCATCGATCTGTTCATGATTGCCGAATAGTAATGGAATTATTGATTTAATTTGATAAAGCTGCAACCTTTAGCTACATTTTAAGGGGTTTTTATTAAGGTAACCATACGCGTTTGGATTTTAAGCTAGGTTTTAAGGGTATTACTTTTAAAATAAACATATAAATTCATATTTTACAAGCATTTTGATATCGATTTTGCAGTAGGCAGCCATTTAATGTCACTCTTGCGCATCGATCTGTTCATGATTGCCGAATAGTAATGGAATTATTGATTTAATTTGATAAAGCTGCAACCTTTAGCTACATTTTAAGGGGTTTTTATTAAGGTAACCATACGCGTTTGGATTTTAAGCTAGGTTTTAAGGGTATTACTTTTAAAATAAACATATAAATTCATATTTTACAAGCATTTTGATATCGATTTTGCAGTAGGCAGCCATTTAATGTCACTCTTGCGCATCGATCTGTTCATGATTGCCGAATAGTAATGGAATTATTGATTTAATTTGATAAAGCTGCAACCTTTAGCTACATTTTAAGGGGTTTTTATTAAGGTAACCATACGCGTTTGGATTTTAAGCTAGGTTTTAAGGGTATTACTTTTAAAATAAACATATAAATTCATATTTTACAAGCATTTTGATATCGATTTTGCAGTAGGCAGCCATTTAATGTCACTCTTGCGCATCGATCTGTTCATGATTGCCGAATAGTAATGGAATTATTGATTTAATTTGATAAAGCTGCAACCTTTAGCTACATTTTAAGGGGTTTTTATTAAGGTAACCATACGCGTTTGGATTTTAAGCTAGGTTTTAAGGGTATTACTTTTAAAATAAACATATAAATTCATATTTTACAAGCATTTTGATATCGATTTTGCAGTAGGCAGCCATTTAATGTCACTCTTGCGCATCGATCTGTTCATGATTGCCGAATAGTAATGGAATTATTGATTTAATTTGATAAAGCTGCAACCTTTAGCTACATTTTAAGGGGTTTTTATTAAGGTAACCATACGCGTTTGGATTTTAAGCTAGGTTTTAAGGGTATTACTTTTAAAATAAACATATAAATTCATATTTTACAAGCATTTTGATATCGATTTTGCAGTAGGCAGCCATTTAATGTCACTCTTGCGCATCGATCTGTTCATGATTGCCGAATAGTAATGGAATTATTGATTTAATTTGATAAAGCTGCAACCTTTAGCTACATTTTAAGGGGTTTTTATTAAGGTAACCATACGCGTTTGGATTTTAAGCTAGGTTTTAAGGGTATTACTTTTAAAATAAACATATAAATTCATATTTTACAAGCATTTTGATATCGATTTTGCAGTAGGCAGCCATTTAATGTCACTCTTGCGCATCGATCTGTTCATGATTGCCGAATAGTAATGGAATTATTGATTTAATTTGATAAAGCTGCAACCTTTAGCTACATTTTAAGGGGTTTTTATTAAGGTAACCATACGCGTTTGGATTTTAAGCTAGGTTTTAAGGGTATTACTTTTAAAATAAACATATAAATTCATATTTTACAAGCATTTTGATATCGATTTTGCAGTAGGCAGCCATTTAATGTCACTCTTGCGCATCGATCTGTTCATGATTGCCGAATAGTAATGGAATTATTGATTTAATTTGATAAAGCTGCAACCTTTAGCTACATTTTAAGGGGTTTTTATTAAGGTAACCATACGCGTTTGGATTTTAAGCTAGGTTTTAAGGGTATTACTTTTAAAATAAACATATAAATTCATATTTTACAAGCATTTTGATATCGATTTTGCAGTAGGCAGCCATTTAATGTCACTCTTGCGCATCGATCTGTTCATGATTGCCGAATAGTAATGGAATTATTGATTTAATTTGATAAAGCTGCAACCTTTAGCTACATTTTAAGGGGTTTTTATTAAGGTAACCATACGCGTTTGGATTTTAAGCTAGGTTTTAAGGGTATTACTTTTAAAATAAACATATAAATTCATATTTTACAAGCATTTTGATATCGATTTTGCAGTAGGCAGCCATTTAATGTCACTCTTGCGCATCGATCTGTTCATGATTGCCGAATAGTAATGGAATTATTGATTTAATTTGATAAAGCTGCAACCTTTAGCTACATTTTAAGGGGTTTTTATTAAGGTAACCATACGCGTTTGGATTTTAAGCTAGGTTTTAAGGGTATTACTTTTAGAATAAACATATAAATTCATATTTCACAAGCATTTTGATATCGATTTTGCAGTAGGCAGCCATTTAATGTCACTCTTGCGCATCGATCTGTTCATGATTGCCGAATAGTAATGGAATTATTGATTTAATTTGATAAAGCTGCAACCTTTAGCTACATTTTAAGGGGTTTTTATTAAGGTAACCATACGCGTTTGGATTTTAAGCTAGGTTTTAAGGGTATTACTTTTAAAATAAACATATAAATTCATATTTTGCAAGCATTTTGATATCGATTTTGCAGTAGGCAGCCATTTAATGTCACTCTTGCGCATCGATCTGTTCATGATTGCCGAATAGTAATGGAATTATTGATTTAATTTGATAAAGCTGCAACCTTTAGCTACATTTTAAGGGGTTTTTATTAAGGTAACCATACGCGTTTGGATTTTAAGCTAGGTTTTAAGGGTATTACTTTTAAAATAAACATATAAATTCATATTTTACAAGCATTTTGATATCGATTTTGCAGTAGGCAGCCATTTAATGTCACTCTTGCGCATCGATCTGTTCATGATTGCCGAATAGTAATGGAATTATTGATTTAATTTGATAAAGCTGCAACCTTTAGCTACATTTTAAGGGGGTTTTATTAAGGTAACCATACGCGTTTGGATTTTAAGCTAGGTTTTAAGGGTATTACTTTTAAAATAAACATATAAATTCATATTTTACAAGCATTTTGATATCGATTTTGCAGTAGGCAGCCATTTAATGTCACTCTTGCGCATCGATCTGTTCATGATTGCCGAATAGTAATCGAATTATTGATTTAATTTGATAAAGCTGCAACCTTTAGCTACATTTTAAGGGGTTTTTATTAAGGTAACCATACGCGTTTGGATTTTAAGCTAGGTTTTAAGGGTATTACTTTTAAAATAAACATATAAATTCATATTTTACAAGCATTTTGATATCGATTTTGCAGTAGGCAGCCATTTAATGTCACTCTTGCGCATCGATCTGTTCATGATTGCCGAATAGTAATGGAATTATTGATTTAATTTGATAAAGCTGCAACCTTTAGCTACATTTTAAGGGGTTTTTATTAAGGTAACCATACGCGTTTCATAATAAAATTTTCATAATTAGCAAGTTTGCTGTCGTAAGGTACTAGTGTAGGATACGTCCGGAAGGGAAGATAAATAGACCCAATGAATGGAAGACGGTCGAGGTACACAGAGACGACAGACTAAGATAGAATACACAAGACTCCAGCTAGGTTTTAAGGGTATTACTTTTAAAATAAACATATAAATTCATATTTTACAAGCATTTTGATATCGATTTTGCAGTAGGCAGCCATTTAATGTCACTCTTGCGCATCGATCTGTTCATGATTGCCGAATAGTAATGGAATTATTGATTTAATTTGATAAAGCTGCAACCTTTAGCTACATTTTAAGGGGTTTTTATTAAGGTAACCATACGCGTTTGGATTTTAAGCTAGGTTTTAAGGGTATTACTTTTAAAATAAACATATAAATTCATATTTTACAAGCATTTTGATATCGATTTTGCAGTAGGCAGCCATTTAATGTCACTCTTGCGCATCGATCTGTTCATGATTGCCGAATAGTAATGGAATTATTGATTTAATTTGATAAAGCTGCAACCTTTAGCTACATTTTAAGGGGTTTTTATTAAGGTAACCATACGCGTTTGGATTTTAAGCTAGGTTTTAAGGGTATTACTTTTAAAATAAACATATAAATTCATATTTTACAAGCATTTTGATATCGATTTTGCAGTAGGCAGCCATTTAATGTCACTCTTGCGCATCGATCTGTTCATGATTGCCGAATAGTAATGGAATTATTGATTTAATTTGATAAAGCTGCAACCTTTAGCTACATTTTAAGGGGTTTTTATTAAGGTAACCATACGCGTTTGGATTTTAAGCTAGGTTTTAAGGGTATTACTTTTAAAATAAACATATAAATTCATATTTTACAAGCATTTTGATATCGATTTTGCAGTAGGCAGCCATTTAATGTCACTCTTGCGCATCGATCTGTTCATGATTGCCGAATAGTAATGGAATTATTGATTTAATTTGATAAAGCTGCAACCTTTAGCTACATTTTAAGGGGTTTTTATTAAGGTAACCATACGCGTTTGGATTTTAAGCTAGGTTTTAAGGGTATTACTTTTAAAATAAACATATAAATTCATATTTTACAAGCATTTTGATATCGATTTTGCAGTAGGCAGCCATTTAATGTCACTCTTGCGCATCGATCTGTTCATGATTGCCGAATAGTAATGGAATTATTGATTTAATTTGATAAAGCTGCAACCTTTAGCTACATTTTAAGGGGTTTTTATTAAGGTAACCATACGCGTTTGGATTTTAAGCTAGGTTTTAAGGGTATTACTTTTAAAATAAACATATAAATTCATATTTTACAAGCATTTTGATATCGATTTTGCAGTAGGCAGCCATTTAATGTCACTCTTGCGCATCGATCTGTTCATGATTGCCGAATAGTAATGGAATTATTGATTTAATTTGATAAAGCTGCAACCTTTAGCTACATTTTAAGGGGTTTTTATTAAGGTAACCATACGCGTTTGGATTTTAAGCTAGGTTTTAAGGGTATTACTTTTAAAATAAACATATAAATTCATATTTTACAAGCATTTTGATATCGATTTTGCAGTAGGCAGCCATTTAATGTCACTCTTGCGCATCGATCTGTTCATGATTGCCGAATAGTAATGGAATTATTGATTTAATTTGATAAAGCTGCAACCTTTAGCTACATTTTAAGGGGTTTTTATTAAGGTAACCATACGCGTTTGGATTTTAAGCTAGGTTTTAAGGGTATTACTTTTAAAATAAACATATAAATTCATATTTTACAAGCATTTTGATATCGATTTTGCAGTAGGCAGCCATTTAATGTCACTCTTGCGCATCGATCTGTTCATGATTGCCGAATAGTAATGGAATTATTGATTTAATTTGATAAAGCTGCAACCTTTAGCTACATTTTAAGGGGTTTTTATTAAGGTAACCATACGCGTTTGGATTTTAAGCTAGGTTTTAAGGGTATTACTTTTAAAATAAACATATAAATTCATATTTTACAAGCATTTTGATATCGATTTTGCAGTAGGCAGCCATTTAATGTCACTCTTGCGCATCGATCTGTTCATGATTGCCGAATAGTAATGGAATTATTGATTTAATTTGATAAAGCTGCAACCTTTAGCTACATTTTAAGGGGTTTTTATTAAGGTAACCATACGCGTTTGGATTTTAAGCTAGGTTTTAAGGGTATTACTTTTAAAATAAACATATAAATTCATATTTCACAAGCATTTTGATATCGATTTTGCAGTAGGCAGCCATTTAATGTCACTCTTGCGCATCGATCTGTTCATGATTGCCGAATAGTAATGGAATTATTGATTTAATTTGATAAAGCTGCAACCTTTAGCTACATTTTAAGGGGTTTTTATTAAGGTAACCATACGCGTTTGGATTTAAGCTAGGTTTTAAGGGTATTACTTTTAAAATAAACATATAAATTCATATTTTACAAGCATTTTGATATCGATTTTGCAGTAGGCAGCCATTTAATGTCACTCTTGCGCATCGATCTGTTCATGATTGCCGAATAGTAATGGAATTATTGATTTAATTTGATAAAGCTGCAACCTTTAGCTACATTTTAAGGGGTTTTTATTAAGGTAACCATACGCGTTTGGATTTTAAGCTAGGTTTTAAGGGTATTACTTTTAAAATAAACATATAAATTCATATATTACAAGCATTTTGATATCGATTTTGCAGTAGGCAGCCATTTAATGTCACTCTTGCGCATCGATCTGTTCATGATTGCCGAATAGTAATGGAATTATTGATTTAATTTGATAAAGCTGCAACCTTTAGCTACATTTTAAGGGGTTTTTATTAAGGTAACCATACGCGTTTGGATTTTAAGCTAGGTTTTAAGGGTATTACTTTTAAAATAAACATATAAATTCATATTTTACAAGCATTTTGATATCGATTTTGCAGTAGGCAGCCATTTAATGTCACTCTTGCGCATCGATCTGTTCATGATTGCCGAATAGTAATGGAATTATTGATTTAATTTGATAAAGCTGCAACCTTTAGCTACATTTTAAGGGGTTTTTATTAAGGTAACCATACGCGTTTGGATTTTAAGCTAGGTTTTAAGGGTATTACTTTTAAAATAAACATATAAATTCATATTTTACAAGCATTTTGATATCGATTTTGCAGTAGGCAGCCATTTAATGTCACTCTTGCGCATCGTTCTGTTCATGATTGCCGAATAGTAATGGAATTATTGATTTAATTTGATAAAGCTGCAACCTTTAGCTACATTTTAAGGGGTTTTTATTAAGGTAACCATACGCGTTTGGATTTTAAGCTAGGTTTTAAGGGTATTACTTTTAAAATAAACATATAAATTCATATTTTACAAGCATTTTGATATCGATTTTGCAGTAGGCAGCCATTTAATGTCACTCTTGCGCATCGATCTGTTCATGATTGCCGAATAGTAATGGAATTATTGATTTAATTTGATAAAGCTGCAACCTTTAGCTACATTTTAAGGGGTTTTTATTAAGGTAACCATACGCGTTTGGATTTTAAGCTAGGTTTTAAGGTTTAAGGTTTTAAATTCATATATTACAAGCATTTTGATATCGATTTTGCAGTAGGCAGCCATTTAATGTCACTCTTGCGCATCGATCTGTTCATGATTGCCGAATAGTAATGGAATTATTGATTTAATTTGATAAAGCTGCAACCTTTAGCTACATTTTAAGGGGTTTTTATTAAGGTAACCATACGCGTTTGGATTTTAAGCTAGGTTTTAAGGGTATTACTTTTAAAATAAACATATAAATTCATATTTTACAAGCATTTTGATATCGATTTTGCAGTAGGCAGCCATTTAATGTCACTCTTGCGCATCGATCTGTTCATGATTGCCGAATAGTAATGGAATTATTGATTTAATTTGATAAAGCTGCAACCTTTAGCTACATTTTAAGGGGTTTTTATTAAGGTAACCATACGCGTTTGGATTTTAAGCTAGGTTTTAAGGGTATTACTTTTAAAATAAACATATAAATTCATATTTTACAAGCATTTTGATATCGATTTTGCAGTAGGCAGCCATTTAATGTCACTCTTGCGCATCGTTCTGTTCATGATTGCCGAATAGTAATGGAATTATTGATTTAATTTGATAAAGCTGCAACCTTTAGCTACATTTTAAGGGGTTTTTATTAAGGTAACCATACGCGTTTGGATTTTAAGCTAGGTTTTAAGGGTATTACTTTTAAAATAAACATATAAATTCATATTTTACAAGCATTTTGATATCGATTTTGCAGTAGGCAGCCATTTAATGTCACTCTTGCGCATCGATCTGTTCATGATTGCCGAATAGTAATGGAATTATTGATTTAATTTGATAAAGCTGCAACCTTTAGCTACATTTTAAGGGGTTTTTATTAAGGTAACCATACGCGTTTGGATTTTAAGCTAGGTTTTAAGGGTATTACTTTTAAAATAAACATATAAATTCATATTTTACAAGCATTTTGATATCGATTTTGCAGTAGGCAGCCATTTAATGTCACTCTTGCGCATCGATCTGTTCATGATTGCCGAATAGTAATGGAATTATTGATTTAATTTGATAAAGCTGCAACCTTTAGCTACATTTTAAGGGGTTTTTATTAAGGTAACCATACGCGTTTGGATTTTAAGCTAGGTTTTAAGGGTATTACTTTTAAAATAAACATATAAATTCATATTTTACAAGCATTTTGATATCGATTTTGCAGTAGGCAGCCATTTAATGTCACTCTTGCGCATCGATCTGTTCATGATTGCCGAATAGTAATGGAATTATTGATTTAATTTGATAAAGCTGCAACCTTTAGCTACATTTTAAGGGGTTTTTATTAAGGTAACCATACGCGTTTGGATTTTAAGCTAGGTTTTAAGGGTATTACTTTTAAAATAAACATATAAATTCATATTTTACAAGCATTTTGATATCGATTTTGCAGTAGGCAGCCATTTAATGTCACTCTTGCGCATCGATCTGTTCATGATTGCCGAATAGTAATGGAATTATTGATTTAATTTGATAAAGCTGCAACCTTTAGCTACATTTTAAGGGGTTTTTATTAAGGTAACCATACGCGTTTGGATTTTAAGCTAGGTTTTAAGGGTATTACTTTTAAAATAAACATATAAATTCATATTTTACAAGCATTTTGATATCGATTTTGCAGTAGGCAGCCATTTAATGTCACTCTTGCGCATCGATCTGTTCATGATTGCCGAATAGTAATGGAATTATTGATTTAATTTGATAAAGCTGCAACCTTTAGCTACATTTTAAGGGGTTTTTATTAAGGTAACCATACGCGTTTGGATTTTAAGCTAGGTTTTAAGGGTATTACTTTTAAAATAAACATATAAATTCATATTTTACAAGCATTTTGATATCGATTTTGCAGTAGGCAGCCATTTAATGTCACTCTTGCGCATCGATCTGTTCATGATTGCCGAATAGTAATGGAATTATTGATTTAATTTGATAAAGCTGCAACCTTTAGCTACATTTTAAGGGGTTTTTATTAAGGTAACCATACGCGTTTGGATTTTAAGCTAGGTTTTAAGGGTATTACTTTTAAAATAAACATATAAATTCATATTTCACAAGCATTTTGATATCGATTTTGCAGTAGGCAGCCATTTAATGTCACTCTTGCGCATCGATCTGTTCATGATTGCCGAACAGTAATGGAATTATTGATTTAATTTGATAAAGCTGCAACCTTTAGCTACATTTTAAGGGGTTTTTATTAAGGTAACCATACGCGTTTGGATTTTAAGCTAGGTTTTAATGGTATTACTTTTAAAATAAACATATAAATTCATATTTTACAAGCATTTTGATATCGATTTTGCAGTAGGCAGCCATTTAATGTCACTCTTGCGCATCGATCTGTTCATGATTGCCGAATAGTAATGGAATTATTGATTTAATTTGATAAAGCTGCAACCTTTAGCTACATTTTAAGGGGTTTTTATTAAGGTAACCATACGCGTTTGGATTTTATGCTAGGTTTTAAGGGTATTACTTTTAAAATAAACATATAAATTCATATTTTACAAGCATTTTGATATCGATTTTGCAGTAGGCAGCCATTTAATGTCACTCTTGCGCATCGATCTGTTCATGATTGCCGAATAGTAATGGAATTATTGATTTAATTTGATAAAGCTGCAACCTTTAGCTACATTTTAAGGGGTTTTTATTAAGGTAACCATACGCGTTTGGATTTTAAGCTAGGTTTTAATGGTATTACTTTTAAAATAAACATATAAATTCATATTTTACAAGCATTTTGAAATCGATTTTGCAGTAGGCAGCCATTTAATGTCACTCTTGCGCATCGATCTGTTCATGATTGCCGAATAGTAATGGAATTATTGATTTAATTTGATAAAGCTGCAAACTTTAGCTACATTTTAAGGGGTTTTTATTAAGGTAACCATACGCGTTTGGATTTTAAGCTAGGTTTTAAGGGTATTACTTTTAAAATAAACATATAAATTCATATTTTACAAGCATTTTGATATCGATTTTGCAGTAGGCAGCCATTTAATGTCACTCTTGCGCATCGATCTGTTCATGATTGCCGAATAGTAATGGAATTATTGATTTAATTTGATAAAGCTGCAACCTTTAGCTACATTTTAAGGGGTTTTTATTAAGGTAACCATACGCATTTGGATTTTAAGCTAGGTTTTAAGGGTATTACTTTTAAAATAAACATATAAATTCATATTTTACAAGCATTTTGATATCGATTTTGCAGTAGGCAGCCATTTAATGTCACTCTTGCGCATCGATCTGTTCATGATTGCCGAATAGTAATGGAATTATTGATTTAATTTGATAAAGCTGCAACCTTTAGCTACATTTTAAGGGGTTTTTATTAAGGTAACCATACGCGTTTGGATTTTAAGCTAGGTTTTAATGGTATTACTTTTAAAATAAACATATAAATTCATATTTTACAAGCATTTTGATATCGATTTTGCAGTAGGCAGCCATTTAATGTCACTCTTTCGCATCGATCTGTTCATGATTGCCGAATAGTAATGGAATTATTGATTTAATTTGATAAAGCTGCAACCTTTAGCTACATTTTAAGGGGTTTTTATTAAGGTAACCATACGCGTTTGGATTTTAAGCTAGGTTTTAAGGGTATTACTTTTAAAATAAACATATAAATTCATATTTTACAAGCATTTTGATATCGATTTTGCAGTAGGCAGCCATTTAATGTCACTCTTGCGCATCGATCTGTTCATGATTGCCGAATAGTAATGGAATTATTGATTTAATTTGATAAAGCTGCAACCTTTAGCTACATTTTAAGGGGTTTTTATTAAGGTAACCATACGCGTTTGGATTTTAAGCTAGGTTTTAAGGGTATTACTTTTAAAATAAACATATAAATTCATATTTTACAAGCATTTTGATATCGATTTTGCAGTAGGCAGCCATTTAATGTCACTCTTGCGCATCGATCTGTTCATGATTGCCGAATAGTAATGGAATTATTGATTTAATTTGATAAAGCTGCAACCTTTAGCTACATTTTAAGGGGTTTTTATTAAGGTAACCATACGCGTTTGGATTTTAAGCTAGGTTTTAAGGGTATTACTTTTAAAATAAACATATAAATTCATATTTTACAAGCATTTTGATATCGATTTTGCAGTAGGCAGCCATTTAATGTCACTCTTGCGCATCGATCTGTTCATGAGTGCCGAATAGTAATGGAATTATTGATTTAATTTGATAAAGCTGCAACCTTTAGCTACATTTTAAGGGGTTTTTATTAAGGTAACCATACGCGTTTGGATTTTAAGCTAGGTTTTAAGGGTATTACTTTTAAAATAAACATATAAATTCATATTTTACAAGCATTTTGATATCGATTTTGCAGTAGGCAGCCATTTAATGTCACTCTTGCGCATCGATCTGTTCATGATTGCCGAATAGTAATGGAATTATTGATTTAATTTGATAAAGCTGCAACCTTTAGCTACATTTTAAGGGGTTTTTATTAAGGTAACCATACGCGTTTGGATTTTAAGCTAGGTTTTAAGGGTATTACTTTTAAAATAAACATATAAATTCATATTTTACAAGCATTTTGATATCGATTTTGCAGTAGGCAGCCATTTAATGTCACTCTTGCGCATCGATCTGTTCATGATTGCCGAATAGTAATGGAATTATTGATTTAATTTGATAAAGCTGCAACCTTTAGCTACATTTTAAGGGGTTTTTATTAAGGTAACCATACGCGTTTGGATTTTAAGCTAGGTTTTAAGGGTATTACTTTTAAAATAAACATATAAATTCATATTTTACAAGCATTTTGATATCGATTTTGCAGTAGGCAGCCATTTAATGTCACTCTTGCGCATCGATCTGTTCATGATTGCCGAATAGTAATGGAATTATTGATTTAATTTGATAAAGCTGCAACCTTTAGCTACATTTTAAGGGGTTTTTATTAAGGTAACCATACGCGTTTGGATTTTAAGCTAGGTTTTAAGGGTATTACTTTTAAAATAAACATATAAATTCATATTTTACAAGCATTTTGATATCGATTTTGCAGTAGGCAGCCATTTAATGTCACTCTTGCGCATCGATCTGTTCATGATTGCCGAATAGTAATGGAATTATTGATTTAATTTGATAAAGCTGCAACCTTTAGCTACATTTTAAGGGGTTTTTATTAAGGTAACCATACGCGTTTGGATTTTAAGCTAGGTTTTAAGGGTATTACTTTTAAAATAAACATAGAAATTCATATTTTACAAGCATTTTGATATCGATTTTGCAGTAGGCAGCCATTTAATGTCACTCTTGCGCATCGATCTGTTCATGATTGCCGAATAGTAATGGAATTATTGATTTAATTTGATAAAGCTGCAACCTTTAGCTACATTTTAAGGGGTTTTTATTAAGGTAACCATACGCGTTTGGATTTTAAGCTAGGTTTTAAGGGTATTACTTTTAAATTAAACATATAAATTCATATTTTACAAGCATTTTGATATCGATTTTGCAGTAGGCAGCCATTTAATGTCACTCTTGCGCATCGATCTGTTCATGATTGCCGAATAGTAATGGAATTATTGATTTAATTTGATAAAGCTGCAACCTTTAGCTACATTTTAAGGGGTTTTTATTAAGGTAACCATACGCGTTTGGATTTTAAGCTAGGTTTTAAGGGTATTACTTTTAAAATAAACATATAAATTCATATTTTACAAGCATTTTGATATCGATTTTGCAGTAGGCAGCCATTTAATGTCACTCTTGCGCATCGATCTGTTCATGATTGCCGAATAGTAATGGAATTATTGATTTAATTTGATAAAGCTGCAACCTTTAGCTACATTTTAAGGGGTTTTTATTAAGGTAACCATACGCGTTTGGATTTTAAGCTAGGTTTTAAGGGTATTACTTTTAAAATAAACATATAAATTCATATTTTACAAGCATTTTGATATCGATTTTGCAGTAGGCAGCCATTTAATGTCACTCTTGCGCATCGATCTGTTCATGATTGCCGAATAGTAATGGAATTATTGATTTAATTTGATAAAGCTGCAACCTTTAGCTACATTTTAAGGGGTTTTTATTAAGGTAACCATACGCGTTTGGATTTTAAGCTAGGTTTTAAGGGTATTACTTTTAAAATAAACATATAAATTCATATTTTACAAGCATTTTGATATCGATTTTGCAGTAGGCAGCCATTTAATGTCACTCTTGCGCATCGATCTGTTCATGATTGCCGAATAGTAATGGAATTATTGATTTAATTTGATAAAGCTGCAACCTTTAGCTACATTTTAAGGGGTTTTTATTAAGGTAACCATACGCGTTTGGATTTTAAGCTAGGTTTTAAGGGTATTACTTTTAAAATAAACATATAAATTCATATTTTACAAGCATTTTGATATCGATTTTGCAGTAGGCAGCCATTTAATGTCACTCTTGCGCATCGATCTGTTCATGATTGCCGAATAGTAATGGAATTATTGATTTAATTTGATAAAGCTGCAACCTTTAGCTACATTTTAAGGGGTTTTTATTAAGGTAACCATACGCGTTTGGATTTTAAGCTAGGTTTTAAGGGTATTACTTTTAAATTAAACATATAAATTCATATTTTACAAGCATTTTGATATCGATTTTGCAGTAGGCAGCCATTTAATGTCACTCTTGCGCATCGATCTGTTCATGATTGCCGAATAGTAATGGAATTATTGATTTAATTTGATAAAGCTGCAACCTTTAGCTACATTTTAAGGGGTTTTTATTAAGGTAACCATACGCGTTTGGATTTTAAGCTAGGTTTTAAGGGTATTACTTTTAAAATAAACATATAAATTCATATTTTACAAGCATTTTGATATCGATTTTGCAGTAGGCAGCCATTTAATGTCACTCTTGCGCATCGATCTGTTCATGATTGCCGAATAGTAATGGAATTATTGATTTAATTTGATAAAGCTGCAACCTTTAGCTACATTTTAAGGGGTTTTTATTAAGGTAACCATACGCGTTTGGATTTTAAGCTAGGTTTTAAGGGTATTACTTTTAAAATAAACATATAAATTCATATTTCACAAGCATTTTGATATCGATTTTGCAGTAGGCAGCCATTTAATGTCACTCTTGCGCATCGATCTGTTCATGATTGCCGAATAGTAATGGAATTATTGATTTAATTTGATAAAGCTGCAACCTTTAGCTACATTTTAAGGGGTTTTTATTGAGGTAACCATACGCGTTTGGATTTTAAGCTAGGTTTTAAGGGTATTACTTTTAAAATAAACATATAAATTCATATTTTACAAGCATTTTGATATCGATTTTGCAGTAGGCAGCCATTTAATGTCACTCTTGCGCATCGATCTGTTCATGATTGCCGAATAGTAATGGAATTATTGATTTAATTTGATAAAGCTGCAACCTTTAGCTACATTTTAAGGGGTTTTTATTAAGGTAACCATACGCGTTTGGATTTTAAGCTAGGTTTTAAGGGTATTACTTTTAAAATAAACATATAAATTCATATTTTACAAGCATTTTGATATCGATTTTGCAGTAGGCAGCCATTTAATGTCACTCTTGCGCATCGATCTGTTCATGATTGCCGAATAGTAATGGAATTATTGATTTAATTTGATAAAGCTGCAACCTTTAGCTACATTTTAAGGGGTTTTTATTAAGGTAACCATACGCGTTTGGATTTTAAGCTAGGTTTTAAGGGTATTACTTTTAAAATAAACATATAAATTCATATTTTAAAAGCATTTTGATATCGATTTTGCAGTAGGCAGCCATTTAATGTCACTCTTGCGCATCGATCTGTTCATGATTGCCGAATAGTAATGGAATTATTGATTTAATTTGATAAAGCTGCAACCTTTAGCTACATTTTAAGGGGTTTTTATTAAGGTAACCATACGCGTTTGGATTTTAAGCTAGGTTTTAAGGGTATTACTTTTAAAATAAACATATCTATATATATAAAAATGAAACGTGGTTCGTTCGGCCGCTTAAAACTCGAAAACGACTGGACCAACTTGAATACTTCCTTCGGCGGGTTTGTTCAAAATGTTTACGTGAAGGTTTATAAAAAAAGAAATGTCGAGAAAAGAGGCGTGGCACCACAAGAATACATTTTTAGACAATAACTTTGGAACCATAAGTCACACATCAATTCAATTTGGTACAAACTTAGTATTTAATCATGTCCTTCAATAGAGGGAATAAGGTGGGTATTGAACAAAGGGGTGTGGCACCGCCCATACAACTCAAATCTTCTAAATGGAATAGCTTTGGAATTGTAAGTCGCACAATATTGAAATTTGGTGTACCGTCGTTTTATAGATGTGTCATTCTACTGTTAAAATTTTATGGGCGTTGAACAAGGGGCGTGGCACATTTTTTATGCAGCAGAACTGTAAGTCGTACATCAATGAAACTTGGTATGAACTAATTAGTTAATCATATCTTTCGGCAGAGGGAATGGGCGGGTATTTAACAAGGGGGCGTGGCAACGCCCATACAATTCATTTCTTTTAAATGGAATAGCTTCGGAATTGTAAGTCGCACAGCATTGAAAGTTAGTGAAGCGTCGCCTCATAGATGTGTTATTCTACTGTTAAAATTTTATGGGCGTGACACATTTGTTTGACCCAAACTATCCGCATAATTTTGGAACTGTTAGTCGCACATCAATGAAACTTAGTACGAATTTACCATTTAGTCATATCTTTCCACAAAGGGAATGGGGCGGGTATTTAAGAAGGGGGCGTGGCACCACACATACAACTTAAATCTTTTATATGGAATAGCTTCGGAATCGTAAGCCGCACAGTATTGAAATTAAATATGACATCGTCCCATAGAAGTGTCATTCTACTGTTAAAATTTGATCGGCGTTGGACAAGGGGCGTGGCACATTTTTTATGACCCTACATTTACGCAGTACTGTAGGGTACTAAAATAAAACTTGGTACGAATTTTCCACTTAGTAACACAATTGGACCAGAAGAAAGTTGTGAGCATTGGACAAGGGGGCGTGGTACCGCCTCCGTTTTTATATACATAGATTGTTTGTCCTGACTGACTGATTGATTGATTGATTTATCATCGCCCAGCTCAACCCGCTGAAGCTACAAACATGAAATTTTAACTGTAGGTACACCTTGAAGAATGAACCTCCGCTAAGACGGGATTTTTAGAAATTCGGGGTCTAAAGGGGCAAAACATGTGATAAGGTGTTGTATGAAGACACGTGATTTAATAGACATACTCATTTCGAACTTCCTGAAAATACTCTAAATCAAAAATAATTCGATACGTATTTTATAATTTTCCGAAAATCAAAATTTTACTGGCTCAATAGGCTAAGGTTTGTTTATGAAAATGAGCCTATTGACTTCAAAAATAAAAATTAGATAGACAAATCGAAATCTAACTGGATCAACGACGGGTTAAAAGTTTGAGTGGATAAATTGTGAAAAAAACATGAATTAATGGGCCGATTGCCTTCAAACTTGGTGTAAGTACTCTTAGTTAGGAATAATTTGACACGTGTTTTCACTTTTTTCACTTCGGGAATCGGGAAATAAAAAAGGTCCTTTTCATTTTTGAAAAAGGGTTAAGAATTGGTTTAGAGTAAATGTGAAAACACATGATTTAATGGGCCTTTTGACTTCAAAATGTTTGGAAATACTTGACATCAAAGATAATAGACATATGTTTTTTTTTAAATCAAAATCTGACGGGGTCAACAATGGGTTCAGAATTTCTATCGGGTGAAACAAGAGAGTTTGCGTGCGAAGCCGCGGGGCCCAGCTAGTAAATTCATATTTTACAAGCATTTTGATATCGATTTTGCAGTAGGCAGCCATTTAATGTCACTCTTGCGCATCGATCTGTTCATGATTGCCGAATAGTAATGGAATTATTGATTTAATTTGATAAAGCTGCAACCTTTAGCTACATTTTAAGGGGTTTTTATTAAGGTAACCATACGCGTTTGGATTTTAAGCTAGGTTTTAAGGGTATTACTTTTAAAATAAACATATAAATTCATATTTTACAAGCATTTTGATATCGATTTTGCAGTAGGCAGCCATTTAATGTCACTCTTGCGCATCGATCTGTTCATGATTGCCGAATAGTAATGGAATTATTGATTTAATTTGATAAAGCTGCAATCTTTAGCTACATTTTAAGGGGTTTTTATTAAGGTAACCATACGCGTTTGGATTTTAAGCTAGGTTTTAAGGGTATTACTTTTAAAATAAACATATAAATTCATATTTTACAAGCATTTTGATATCGATTTTGCAGTAGGCAGCCATTTAATGTCACTCTTGCGCATCGATCTGTTCATGATTGCCGAATAGTAATGGAATTATTGATTTAATTTGATAAAGCTGCAACCTTTAGCTACATTTTAAGGGGTTTTTATTAAGGTAACCATACGCGTTTGGATTTTAAGCTAGGTTTTAAGGGTATTACTTTTAAAATAAACATATAAATTCATATTTTACAAGCATTTTGATATCGATTTTGCAGTAGGCAGCCATTTAATGTCACTCTTGCGCATCGATCTGTTCATGATTGCCGAATAGTAATGGAATTATTGATTTAATTTGATAAAGCTGCAACCTTTAGCTACATTTTAAGGGGTTTTTATTAAGGTAACCATACGCGTTTGGATTTTAAGCTAGGTTTTAAGGGTATTACTTTTAAAATAAACATATAAATTCATATTTTACAAGCATTTTGATATCGATTTTGCAGTAGGCAGCCATTTAATGTCACTCTTGCGCATCGATCTGTTCATGATTGCCGAATAGTAATGGAATTATTGATTTAATTTGATAAAGCTGCAACCATTAGCTACATTTTAAGGGGTTTTTATTAAGGTAACCATACGCGTTTGGATTTTAAGCTAGGTTTTAAGGGTATTACTTTTAAAATAAACATATAAATTCATATTTTACAAGCATTTTGATATCGATTTTGCAGTAGGCAGCCATTTAATGTCACTCTTGCGCATCGATCTGTTCATGATTGCCGAATAGTAATGGAATTATTGATTTAATTTGATAAAGCTGCAACCTTTAGCTACATTTTAAGGGGTTTTTATTAAGGTAACCATACGCGTTTGGATTTTAAGCTAGGTTTTAAGGGTATTACTTTTAAAATAAACATATAAATTCATATTTTACAAGCATTTTGATATCGATTTTGCAGTAGGCAGCCATTTAATGTCACTCTTGCGCATCGATCTGTTCATGATTGCCGAATAGTAATGGAATTATTGATTTAATTTGATAAAGCTGCAACCTTTAGCTACATTTTAAGGGGTTTTTATTAAGGTAACCATACGCATTTGGATTTTAAGCTAGGTTTTAAGGGTATTACTTTTAAAATAAACATATAAATTCATATTTCACAAGCATTTTGATATCGATTTTGCAGTAGGCAGCCATTTAATGTCACTCTTGCGCATCGATCTGTTCATGATTGCCGAATAGTAATGGAATTATTGATTTAATTTGATAAAGCTGCAACCTTTAGCTACATTTTAAGGGGTTTTTATTAAGGTAACCATACGCGTTTGGATTTTAAGCTAGGTTTTAAGGGTATTACTTTTAAAATAAACATATAAATTCATATTTTACAAGCATTTTGATATCGATTTTGCAGTAGGCAGCCATTTAATGTCACTCTTGCGCATCGATCTGTTCATGATTGCCGAATAGTAATGGAATTATTGATTTAATTTGATAAAGCTGCAACCTTTAGCTACATTTTAAGGGGTTTTTATTAAGGTAACCATACGCGTTTGGATTTTAAGCTAGGTTTTAAGGGTATTACTTTTAAAATAAACATATAAATTCATATTTTACAAGCATTTTGATATCGATTTTGCAGTAGGCAGCCATTTAATGTCACTCTTGCGCATCGATCTGTTCATGATTGCCGAATAGTAATGGAATTATTGATTTAATTTGATAAAGCTGCAACCTTTAGCTACATTTTAAGGGGTTTTTATTAAGGTAACCATACGCGTTTGGATTTTAAGCTAGGTTTTAAGGGTATTACTTTTAAAATAAACATATAAATTCATATTTTACAAGCATTTTGATATCGATTTTGCAGTAGGCAGCCATTTAATGTCACTCTTGCGCATCGATCTGTTCATGATTGCCGAATAGTAATGGAATTATTGATTTAATTTGATAAAGCTGCAACCTTTAGCTACATTTTAAGGGGTTTTTATTAAGGTAACCATACGCGTTTGGATTTTAAGCTAGGTTTTAAGGGTATTACTTTTAAAATAAACATATAAATTCATATTTTACAAGCATTTTGATATCGATTTTGCAGTAGGCAGCCATTTAATGTCACTCTTGCGCATCGATCTGTTCATGATTGCCGAATAGTAATGGAATTATTGATTTAATTTGATAAAGCTGCAACCTTTAGCTACATTTTAAGGGGTTTTTATTAAGGTAACCATACGCGTTTGGATTTTAAGCTAGGTTTTAAGGGTATTACTTTTAAAATAAACATATAAATTCATATTTTACAAGCATTATGATATCGATTTTGCAGTAGGCAGCCATTTAATGTCACTCTTGCGCATCGATCTGTTCATGATTGCCGAATAGTAATGGAATTATTGATTTAATTTGATAAAGCTGCAACCTTTAGCTACATTTTAAGGGGTTTTTATTAAGGTAACCATACGCGTTTGGATTTTAAGCTAGGTTTTAAGGGTATTACTTTTAAAATAAACATATAAATTCATATTTTACAAGCATTTTGATATCGATTTTGCAGTAGGCAGCCATTTAATGTCACTCTTGCGCATCGATCTGTTCATGATTGCCGAATAGTAATCGAATTATTGATTTAATTTGATAAAGCTGCAACCTTTAGCTACATTTTAAGGGGTTTTTATTAAGGTAACCATACGCGTTTGGATTTTAAGCTAGGTTTTAAGGGTATTACTTTTAAAATAAACATATAAATTCATATTTTACAAGCATTTTGATATCGATTTTGCAGTAGGCAGCCATTTAATGTCACTCTTGCGCATCGATCTGTTCATGATTGCCGAATAGTAATGGAATTATTGATTTAATTTGATAAAGCTGCAACCTTTAGCTACATTTTAAGGGGTTTTTATTAAGGTAACCATACGCGTTTCATAATAAAATTTTCATAATTAGCAAGTTTGCTGTCGTAAGGTACTAGTGTAGGATACGTCCGGAAGGGAAGATAAATAGACCCAATGAATGGAAGACGGTCGAGGTACACAGAGACGACAGACTAAGATAGAATACACAAGACTCCAGCTAGGTTTTAAGGGTATTACTTTTAAAATAAACATATAAATTCATATTTTACAAGCATTTTGATATCGATTTTGCAGTAGGCAGCCATTTAATGTCACTCTTGCGCATCGATCTGTTCATGATTGCCGAATAGTAATGGAATTATTGATTTAATTTGATAAAGCTGCAACCTTTAGCTACATTTTAAGGGGTTTTTATTAAGGTAACCATACGCGTTTGGATTTTAAGCTAGGTTTTAAGGGTATTACTTTTAAAATAAACATATAAATTCATATTTTACAAGCATTTTGATATCGATTTTGCAGTAGGCAGCCATTTAATGTCACTCTTGCGCATCGATCTGTTCATGATTGCCGAATAGTAATGGAATTATTGATTTAATTTGATAAAGCTGCAACCTTTAGCTACATTTTAAGGGGTTTTTATTAAGGTAACCATACGCGTTTGGATTTTAAGCTAGGTTTTAAGGGTATTACTTTTAAAATAAACATATAAATTCATATTTTACAAGCATTTTGATATCGATTTTGCAGTAGGCAGCCATTTAATGTCACTCTTGCGCATCGATCTGTTCATGATTGCCGAATAGTAATGGAATTATTGATTTAATTTGATAAAGCTGCAACCTTTAGCTACATTTTAAGGGGTTTTTATTAAGGTAACCATACGCGTTTGGATTTTAAGCTAGGTTTTAAGGGTATTACTTTTAAAATAAACATATAAATTCATATTTTACAAGCATTTTGATATCGATTTTGCAGTAGGCAGCCATTTAATGTCACTCTTGCGCATCGATCTGTTCATGATTGCCGAATAGTAATGGAATTATTGATTTAATTTGATAAAGCTGCAACCTTTAGCTACATTTTAAGGGGTTTTTATTAAGGTAACCATACGCGTTTGGATTTTAAGCTAGGTTTTAAGGGTATTACTTTTAAAATAAACATATAAATTCATATTTTACAAGCATTTTGATATCGATTTTGCAGTAGGCAGCCATTTAATGTCACTCTTGCGCATCGATCTGTTCATGATTGCCGAATAGTAATGGAATTATTGATTTAATTTGATAAAGCTGCAACCTTTTGCTACATTTTAAGGGGTTTTTATTAAGGTAACCATACGCGTTTGGATTTTAAGCTAGGTTTTAAGGGTATTACTTTTAAAATAAACATATAAATTCATATTTTACAAGCATTTTGATATCGATTTTGCAGTAGGCAGTCATTTAATGTCACTCTTGCGCATCGATCTGTTCATGATTGCCGAATAGTAATGGAATTATTGATTTAATTTGATAAAGCTGCAACCTTTAGCTACATTTTAAGGGGTTTTTATTAAGGTAACCATACGCGTTTGGATTTTAAGCTAGGTTTTAAGGGTATTACTTTTAAAATAAACATATAAATTCATATTTTACAAGCATTTTGATATCGATTTTGCAGTAGGCAGCCATTTAATGTCACTCTTGCGCATCGATCTGTTCATGATTGCCGAATAGTAATGGAATTATTGATTTAATTTGATAAAGCTGCAACCTTTAGCTACATTTTAAGGGGTTTTTATTAAGGTAACCATACGCGTTTGGATTTTAAGCTAGGTTTTAAGGGTATTACTTTTAAAATAAACATATAAATTCATATTTTACAAGCATTTTGATATCGATTTTGCAGTAGGCAGCCATTTAATGTCACTCTTGCGCATCGATCTGTTCATGATTGCCGAATAGTAATGGAATTATTGATTTAATTTGATAAAGCTGCAACCTTTAGCTACATTTTAAGGGGTTTTTATTAAGGTAACCATACGCGTTTGGATTTTAAGCTAGGTTTTAAGGGTATTACTTTTAAAATAAACATATAAATTCATATTTTACAAGCATTTTGATATCGATTTTGCAGTAGGCAGCCATTTAATGTCACTCTTGCGCATCGATCTGTTCATGATTGCCGAATAGTAATGGAATTATTGATTTAATTTGATAAAGCTGCAACCTTTAGCTACATTTTAAGGGGTTTTTATTAAGGTAACCATACGCGTTTGGATTTTAAGCTAGGTTTTAAGGGTATTACTTTTAAAATAAACATATAAATTCATATTTTACAAGCATTTTGATATCGATTTTGCAGTAGGCAGCCATTTAATGTCACTCTTGCGCATCGATCTGTTCATGATTGCCGAATAGTAATGGAATTATTGATTTAATTTGATAAAGCTGCAACCTTTAGCTACATTTTAAGGGGTTTTTATTAAGGTAACCATACGCGTTTGGATTTTAAGCTAGGTTTTAAGGGTATTACTTTTAAAATAAACATATAAATTCATATTTTACAAGCATTTTGATATCGATTTTGCAGTAGGCAGCCATTTAATGTCACTCTTGCGCATCGATCTGTTCATGATTGCCGAATAGTAATGGAATTATTGATTTAATTTGATAAAGCTGCAACCTTTAGCTACATTTTAAGGGGTTTTTATTAAGGTAACCATACGCGTTTGGATTTTAAGCTAGGTTTTAAGGGTATTACTTTTAAAATAAACATATAAATTCATATTTTACAAGCATTTTGATATCGATTTTGCAGTAGGCAGCCATTTAATGTCACTCTTGCGCATCGATCTGTTCATGATTGCCGAATAGTAATGGAATTATTGATTTAATTTGATAAAGCTGCAACCTTTAGCTACATTTTAAGGGGTTTTTATTAAGGTAACCATACGCGTTTGGATTTTAAGCTAGGTTTTAAGGGTATTACTTTTAAAATAAACATATAAATTCATATTTTACAAGCATTTTGATATCGATTTTGCAGTAGGCAGCCATTTAATGTCACTCTTGCGCATCGATCTGTTCATGATTGCCGAATAGTAATGGAATTATTGATTTAATTTGATAAAGCTGCAACGTTTAGCTACATTTTAAGGGGTTTTTATTAAGGTAACCATACGCGTTTGGATTTTAAGCTAGGTTTTAAGGGTATTACTTTTAAAATAAACATATAAATTCATATTTTACAAGCATTTTGATATCGATTTTGCAGTAGGCAGCCATTTAATGTCACTCTTGCGCATCGATCTGTTCATGATTGCCGAATAGTAATGGAATTATTGATTTAATTTGATAAAGCTGCAACCTTTAGCTACATTTTAAGGGGTTTTTATTAAGGTAACCATACGCGTTTGGATTTTAAGCTAGGTTTTAAGGGTATTACTTTTAAAATAAACATATAAATTCATATTTTACAAGCATTTTGATATCGATTTTGCAGTAGGCAGCCATTTAATGTCACTCTTGCGCATCGATCTGTTCATGATTGCCGAATAGTAATGGAATTATTGATTTAATTTGATAAAGCTGCAACCTTTAGCTACATTTTAAGGGGTTTTTATTAAGGTAACCATACGCGTTTCATAATAAAATTTTCATAATTAGCAAGTTTGCTGTCGTAAGGTACTAGTGTAGGATACGTCCGGAAGGGAAGATAAATAGACCCAATGAATGGAAGACGGTCGAGGTACACAGAGACGACAGACTAAGATAGAATACACAAGACTCCAGCTAGGTTTTAAGGGTATTACTTTTAAAATAAACATATAAATTCATATTTTACAAGCATTTTGATATCGATTTTGCAGTAGGCAGCCATTTAATGTCACTCTTGCGCATCGATCTGTTCATGATTGCCGAATAGTAATGGAATTATTGATTTAATTTGATAAAGCTGCAACCTTTAGCTACATTTTAAGGGGTTTTTATTAAGGTAACCATACGCGTTTGGATTTTAAGCTAGGTTTTAAGGGTATTACTTTTAAAATAAACATATAAATTCATATTTTACAAGCATTTTGATATCGATTTTGCAGTAGGCAGCCATTTAATGTCACTCTTGCGCATCGATCTGTTCATGATTGCCGAATAGTAATGGAATTATTGATTTAATTTGATAAAGCTGCAACCTTTAGCTACATTTTAAGGGGTTTTTATTAAGGTAACCATACGCGTTTGGATTTTAAGCTAGGTTTTAAGGGTATTACTTTTAAAATAAACATATAAATTCATATTTCACAAGCATTTTGATATCGATTTTGCAGTAGGCAGCCATTTAATGTCACTCTTGCGCATCGATCTGTTCATGATTGCCGAATAGTAATGGAATTATTGATTTAATTTGATAAAGCTGCAACCTTTAGCTACATTTTAAGGGGTTTTTATTAAGGTAACCATACGCGTTTGGATTTTAAGCTAGGTTTTAAGGGTATTACTTTTAAAATAAACATATAAATTCATATTTTACAAGCATTTTGATATCGATTTTGCAGTAGGCAGCCATTTAATGTCACTGTTGCGCATCGATCTGTTCATGATTGCCGAATAGTAATGGAATTATTGATTTAATTTGATAAAGCTGCAACCTTTAGCTACATTTTAAGGGGTTTTTATTAAGGTAACCATACGCGTTTGGATTTTAAGCTAGGTTTTAAGGGTATTACTTTTAAAATAAACATATAAATTCATATTTCACAAGCATTTTGATATCGATTTTGCAGTAGGCAGCCATTTAATGTCACTCTTGCGCATCGATCTGTTCATGATTGCCGAATAGTAATGGAATTATTGATTTAATTTGATAAAGCTGCAACCTTTAGCTACATTTTAAGGGGTTTTTATTAAGGTAACCATACGCGTTTGGATTTTAAGCTAGGTTTTAAGGGTATTACTTTTAAAATAAACATATAAATTCATATTTTACAAGCATTTTGATATCGATTTTGCAGTAGGCAGCCATTTAATGTCACTCTTGCGCATCGATCTGTTCATGATTGCCGAATAGTAATGGAATTATTGATTTAATTTGATAAAGCTGCAACCTTTAGCTACATTTTAAGGGGTTTTTATTAAGGTAACCATACGCGTTTGGATTTTAAGCTAGGTTTTAAGGGTATTACTTTTAAAATAAACATATAAATTCATATTTTACAAGCATTTTGATATCGATTTTGCAGTAGGCAGCCATTTAATGTCACTCTTGCGCATCGATCTGTTCATGATTGCCGAATAGTAATGGAATTATTGATTTAATTTGATAAAGCTGCAACCTTTAGCTACATTTTAAGGGGTTTTTATTAAGGTAACCATACGCGTTTGGATTTTAAGCTAGGTTTTAAGGGTATTACTTTTAAAATAAACATATAAATTCATATTTTACAAGCATTTTGATATAGATTTTGCAGTAGGCAGCCATTTAATGTCACTCTTGCGCATCGATCTGTTCATGATTGCCGAATAGTAATGGAATTATTGATTTAATTTGATAAAGCTGCAACCTTTAGCTACATTTTAAGGGGTTTTTATTAAGGTAACCATACGCGTTTGGATTTTAAGCTAGGTTTTAAGGGTATTACTTTTAAAATAAACATATAAATTCATATTTTACAAGCATTTTGATATCGATTTTGCAGTAGGCAGCCATTTAATGTCACTCTTGCGCATCGATCTGTTCATGATTGCCGAATAGTAATGGAATTATTGATTTAATTTGATAAAGCTGCAACCTTTAGCTACATTTTAAGGGGTTTTTATTAAGGTAACCATACGCGCTTGGATTTTAAGCTAGGTTTTAAGGGTATTACTTTTAAAATAAACATATAAATTCATATTTGACAAGCATTTTGATATCGATTTTGCAGTAGGCAGCCATTTAATGTCACTCTTGCGCATCGATCTGTTCATGATTGCCGAATAGTAATGGAATTATTGATTTAATTTGATAAAGCTGCAACCTTTTGCTACATTTTAAGGGGTTTTTATTAAGGTAAACATACGCGTTTGGATTTTAAGCTAGGTTTTAAGGGTATTACTTTTAAAATAAACATATAAATTCATATTTTACAAGCATTTTGATATCGATTTTGCAGTAGGCAGCCATTTAATGTCACTCTTGCGCATCGATCTGTTCATGATTGCCGAATAGTAATGGAATTATTGATTTAATTTGATAAAGCTGCAACCTTTAGCTACATTTTAAGGGGTTTTTATTAAGGTAACCATACGCGTTTGGATTTTAAGCTAGGTTTTAAGGGTATTACTTTTAAAATAAACATATAAATTCATATTTTACAAGCATTTTGATATCGATTTTGCAGTAGGCAGCCATTTAATGTCACTCTTGCGCATCGATCTGTTCATGATTGCCGAATAGTAATGGAATTATTGATTTAATTTGATAAAGCTGCAACCTTTAGCTACATTTTAAGGGGTTTTTATTAAGGTAACCATACGCGTTTGGATTTTAAGCTAGGTTTTAAGGGTATTACTTTTAAAATAAACATATAAATTCATATTTTACAAGCATTTTGATATCGATTTTGCAGTAGGCAGCCATTTAATGTCACTCTTGCGCATCGATCTGTTCATGATTGCCGAATAGTAATGGAATTATTGATTTAATTTGATAAAGCTGCAACCTTTAGCTACATTTTAAGGGGTTTTTATTAAGGTAACCATACGCGTTTGGATTTTAAGCTAGGTTTTAAGGGTATTACTTTTAAAATAAACATATAAATTCATATTTTACAAGCATCTTGATATCGATTTTGCAGTCAGCCATTTAATGTCACTCTTGCGCATCGATCTGTTCATGATTGCCGAATAGTAATGGAATTATTGATTTAATTTGATAAAGCTGCAACCTTTAGCTACATTTTAAGGGGTTTTTATTAAGGTAACCATACGCGTTTGGATTTTAAGCTAGGTTTAAAGGGTATTACTTTTAAAATAAACATATAAATTCATATTTTACAAGCATTTTGATATCGATTTTGCAGTAGGCAGCCATTTAATGTCACTCTTGCGCATCGATCTGTTCATGATTGCCGAATAGTAATGGAATTATTGATTTAATTTGATAAAGCTGCAACCTTTAGCTACATTTGATATATATGGAATTATTGATTTAATTTGATAAAGCTGCAACCTTTAGCTACATTTTAAGGGGTTTTTATTAGGGTAACCATACGCGTTTGGATTTTAAGCTAGGTTTTAAGGGTATTACTTTTAAAATAAACATATAAATTCATATTTTACAAGCATTTTGATATCGATTTTGCAGTAGGCAGCCATTTAATGTCACTCTTGCGCATCGATCTGTTCATGATTGCCGAATAGTAATGGAATTATTGATTTAATTTGATAAAGCTGCAACATTTAGCTACATTTTAAGGGGTTTTTATTAAGGTAACCATACGCGTTTGGATTTTAAGCTAGGTTTTAAGGGTATTACTTTTAAAATAAACATATAAATTCATATTTTACAAGCATTTTGATATCGATTTTGCAGTAGGCAGCCATTTAATGTCACTCTTGCGCATCGATCTGTTCATGATTGCCGAATAGTAATGGAATTATTGATTTAATTTGATAAAGCTGCAACCTTTAGCTACATTTTAAGGGGTTTTTATTAAGGTAACCATACGCGTTTGGATTTTAAGCTAGGTTTTAAGGGTATTACTTTTAAAATAAACATATAAATTCATATTTTACAAGCATTTTGATATCGATTTTGCAGTAGGCAGCCATTTAATGTCACTCTTGCGCATCGATCTGTTCATGATTGCCGAATAGTAATGGAATTATTGATTTAATTTGATAAAGCTGCAACCTTTAGCTACATTTTAAGGGGTTTTTATTAAGGTAACCATACGCGTTTGGATTTTAAGCTAGGTTTTAAGGGTATTACTTTTAAAATAAACATATAAATTCATATTTTACAAGCATTTTGATATCGATTTTGCAGTAGGCAGCCATTTAATGTCACTCTTACGCATCGATCTGTTCATGATTGCCGAATAGTAATGGAATTATTGATTTAATTTGATAAAGCTGCAACCTTTAGCTACATTTTAAGGGGTTTTTATTAAGGTAACCATACGCGTTTGGATTTTAAGCTAGGTTTTAAGGGTATTACTTTTAAAATAAACATATAAATTCATATTTTACAAGCATTTTGATATCGATTTTGCAGTAGGCAGCCATTTAATGTCACTCTTGCGCATCGATCTGTTCATGATTGCCGAATAGTAATGGAATTATTGATTTAATTTGATAAAGCTGCAACCTTTAGCTACATTTTAAGGGGTTTTTATTAAGGTAACCATACGCGTTTGGATTTTAAGCTAGGTTTTAAGGGTATTACTTTTAAAATAAACATATAAATTCATATTTTACAAGCATTTTGATATCGATTTTGCAGTAGGCAGCCATTTAATGTCACTCTTGCGCATCGATCTGTTCATGATTGCCGAATAGTAATGGAATTATTGATTTAATTTGATAAAGCTGCAACCTTTAGCTACATTTTAAGGGGTTTTTATTAAGGTAACCATACGCGTTTGGATTTTAAGCTAGGTTTTAAGGGTATTACTTTTAAAATAAACATATAAATTCATATTTTACAAGCATTTTGATATCGATTTTGCAGTAGGCAGCCATTTAATGTCACTCTTGCGCATCGATCTGTTCATGATTGCCGAATAGTAATGGAATTATTGATTTAATTTGATAAAGCTGCAACCTTTAGCTACATTTTAAGGGGTTTTTATTAAGGTAACCATACGCGTTTGGATTTTAAGCTAGGTTTTAAGGGTATTACTTTTAAAATAAACATATAAATTCATATTTTACAAGCATTTTGATATCGATTTTGCAGTAGGCAGCCATTTAATATCACTCTTGCGCATCGATCTGTTCATGATTGCCGAATAGTAATGGAATTATTGATTTAATTTGATAAAGCTGCAACCTTTAGCTACATTTTAAGGGGTTTTTATTAAGGTAACCATACGCGTTTGGATTTTAAGCTAGGTTTTAAGGGTATTACTTTTAAAATAAACATATAAATTCATATTTTACAAGCATTTTGATATCGATTTTGCAGTAGGCAGCCATTTAATGTCACTCTTGCGCATCGATCTGTTCATGATTGCCGAATAGTAATGGAATTATTGATTTAATTTGATAAAGCTGCAGCCTTTAGCTACATTTTAAGGGGTTTTTATTAAGGTAACCATACGCGTTTGGATTTTAAGCTAGGTTTTAAGGGTATTACTTTTAAAATAAACATATAAATTCATATTTTACAAGCATTTTGATATCGATTTTGCAGTAGGCAGCCATTTAATGTCACTCTTGCGCATCGATCTGTTCATGATTGCCGAATAGTAATGGAATTATTGATTTAATTTGATAAAGCTGCAACCTTTAGCTACATTTTAAGGGGTTTTTATTAAGGTAACCATACGCGTTTGGATTTTAAGCTAGGTTTTAAGGGTATTACTTTTAAAATAAACATATAAATTCATATTTTACAAGCATTTTGATATCGATTTTGCAGTAGGCAGCCATTTAATGTCACTCTTGCGCATCGATCTGTTCATGATTGCCGAATAGTAATGGAATTATTGATTTAATTTGATAAAGCTGCAACCTTTAGCTACATTTTAAGGGGTTTTTATTAAGGTAACCATACGCGTTTGGATTTTAAGCTAGGTTTTAAGGGTATTACTTTTAAAATAAACATATAAATTCATATTTTACAAGCATTTTGATATCGATTTTGCAGTAGGCAGCCATTTAATGTCACTCTTGCGCATCGATCTGTTCATGATTGCCGAATAGTAATGGAATTATTGATTTAATTTGATAAAGCTGCAACCTTTAGCTACATTTTAAGGGGTTTTTATTAAGGTAACCATACGCGTTTGGATTTTAAGCTAGGTTTTAAGGGTATTACTTTTAAAATAAACATATAAATTCATATTTTACAAGCATTTTGATATCGATTTTGCAGTAGGCAGCCATTTAATGTCACTCTTGCGCATCGATCTGTTCATGATTGCCGAATAGTAATGGAATTATTGATTTAATTTGATAAAGCTGCAACCTTTAGCTACATTTTAAGGGGTTTTTATTAAGGTAACCATACGCGTTTGGATTTTAAGCTAGGTTTTAAGGGTATTACTTTTAAAATAAACATATAAATTCATATTTTACAAGCATTTTGATATCGATTTTGCAGTAGGCAGCCATTTAATGTCACTCTTGCGCATCGATCTGTTCATGATTGCCGAATAGTAATGGAATTATTGATTTAATTTGATAAAGCTGCAACCTTTAGCTACATTTTAAGGGGTTTTTATTAAGGTAACCATACGCGTTTGGATTTTAAGCTAGGTTTTAAGGGTATTACTTTTAAAATAAACATATAAATTCATATTTTACAAGCATTTTGATATCGATTTTGCAGTAGGCAGCCATTTAATGTCACTCTTGCGCATCGATCTGTTCATGATTGCCGAATAGTAATGGAATTATTGATTTAATTTGATAAAGCTGCAACCTTTAGCTACATTTTAAGGGGTTTTTATTAAGGTAACCATACGCGTTTGGATTTTAAGCTAGGTTTTAAGGGTATTACTTTTAAAATAAACATATAAATTCATATTTTACAAGCATTTTGATATCGATTTTGCAGTAGGCAGCCATTTAATGTCACTCTTGCGCATCGATCTGTTCATGATTGCCGAATAGTAATGGAATTATTGATTTAATTTGATAAAGCTGCAACCTTTAGCTACATTTTAAGGGGTTTTTATTAAGGTAACCATACGCGTTTGGATTTTAAGCTAGGTTTTAAGGGTATTACTTTTAAAATAAACATATAAATTCATATTTTACAAGCATTTTGATATCGATTTTGCAGTAGGCAGCCATTTAATGTCACTCTTGCGCATCGATCTGTTCATGATTGCCGAATAGTAATGGAATTATTGATTTAATTTGATAAAGCTGCAACCTTTAGCTACATTTTAAGGGGTTTTTATTAAGGTAACCATACGCGTTTGGATTTTAAGCTAGGTTTTAAGGGTATTACTTTTAAAATAAACATATAAATTCATATTTTACAAGCATTTTGATATCGATTTTGCAGTAGGCAGCCATTTAATGTCACTCTTGCGCATCGATCTGTTCATGATTGCCGAATAGTAATGGAATTATTGATTTAATTTGATAAAGCTGCAACCTTTAGCTACATTTTAAGGGGTTTTTATTAAGGTAACCATACGCGTTTGGATTTTAAGCTAGGTTTTAAGGGTATTACTTTTAAAATAAACATATAAATTCATATTTTACAAGCATTTTGATATCGATTTTGCAGTAGGCAGCCATTTAATATCACTCTTGCGCATCGATCTGTTCATGATTGCCGAATAGTAATGGAATTATTGATTTAATTTGATAAAGCTGCAACCTTTAGCTACATTTTAAGGGGTTTTTATTAAGGTAACCATACGCGTTTGGATTTTAAGCTAGGTTTTAAGGGTATTACTTTTAAAATAAACATATAAATTCATATTTTACAAGCATTTTGATATCGATTTTGCAGTAGGCAGCCATTTAATGTCACTCTTGCGCATCGATCTGTTCATGATTGCCGAATAGTAATGGAATTATTGATTTAATTTGATAAAGCTGCAACCTTTAGCTACATTTTAAGGGGTTTTTATTAAGGTAACCATACGCGTTTGGATTTTAAGCTAGGTTTTAAGGGTATTACTTTTAAAATAAACATATAAATTCATATTTTACAAGCATTTTGATATCGATTTTGCAGTAGGCAGCCATTTAATGTCACTCTTGCGCATCGATCTGTTCATGATTGCCGAATAGTAATGGAATTATTGATTTAATTTGATAAAGCTGCAACCTTTAGCTACATTTTAAGGGGTTTTTATTAAGGTAACCATACGCGTTTGGATTTTAAGCTAGGTTTTAAGGGTATTACTTTTAAAATAAACATATAAATTCATATTTTACAAGCATTTTGATATCGATTTTGCAGTAGGCAGCCATTTAATGTCACTCTTGCGCATCGATCTGTTCATGATTGCCGAATAGTAATGGAATTATTGATTTAATTTGATAAAGCTGCAACCTTTAGCTACATTTTAAGGGGTTTTTATTAAGGTAACCATACGCGTTTGGATTTTAAGCTAGGTTTTAAGGGTATTACTTTTAAAATAAACATATAAATTCATATTTTACAAGCATTTTGATATCGATTTTGCAGTAGGCAGCCATTTAATGTCACTCTTGCGCATCGATCTGTTCATGATTGCCGAATAGTAATGGAATTATTGATTTAATTTGATAAAGCTGCAACCTTTAGCTACATTTTAAGGGGTTTTTATTAAGGTAACCATACGCGTTTGGATTTTAAGCTAGGTTTTAAGGGTATTACTTTTAAAATAAACATATAAATTCATATTTTACAAGCATTTTGATATCGATTTTGCAGTAGGCAGCCATTTAATGTCACTCTTGCGCATCGATCTGTTCATGATTGCCGAATAGTAATGGAATTATTGATTTAATTTGATAAAGCTGCAACCTTTAGCTACATTTTAAGGGGTTTTTATTAAGGTAACCATACGCGTTTGGATTTTAAGCTAGGTTTTAAGGGTATTACTTTTAAAATAAACATATAAATTCATATTTTACAAGCATTTTGATATCGATTTTGCAGTAGGCAGCCATTTAATGTCACTCTTGCGCATCGATCTGTTCATGATTGCCGAATAGTAATGGAATTATTGATTTAATTTGATAAAGCTGCAACCTTTAGCTACATTTTAAGGGGTTTTTATTAAGGTAACCATACGCGTTTGGATTTTAAGCTAGGTTTTAAGGGTATTACTTTTAAAATAAACATATAAATTCATATTTTACAAGCATTTTGATATCGATTTTGCAGTAGGCAGCCATTTAATGTCACTCTTGCGCATCGATCTGTTCATGATTGCCGAATAGTAATGGAATTATTGATTTAATTTGATAAAGCTGCAACCTTTAGCTACATTTTAAGGGGTTTTTATTAAGGTAACCATACGCGTTTGGATTTTAAGCTAGGTTTTAAGGGTATTACTTTTAAAATAAACATATAAATTCATATTTTACAAGCATTTTGATATCGATTTTGCAGTAGGCAGCCATTTAATGTCACTCTTGCGCATCGATCTGTTCATGATTGCCGAATAGTAATGGAATTATTGATTTAATTTGATAAAGCTGCAACCTTTAGCTACATTTTAAGGGGTTTTTATTAAGGTAACCATACGCGTTTGGATTTTAAGCTAGGTTTTAAGGGTATTACTTTTAAAATAAACATATAAATTCATATTTTACAAGCATTTTGATATCGATTTTGCAGTAGGCAGCCATTTAATGTCACTCTTGCGCATCGATCTGTTCATGATTGCCGAATAGTAATGGAATTATTGATTTAATTTGATAAAGCTGCAACCTTTAGCTACATTTTAAGGGGTTTTTATTAAGGTAACCATACGCGTTTGGATTTTAAGCTAGGTTTTAAGGGTATTACTTTTAAAATAAACATATAAATTCATATTTTACAAGCATTTTGATATCGATTTTGCAGTAGGCAGCCATTTAATGTCACTCTTGCGCATCGATCTGTTCATGATTGCCGAATAGTAATGGAATTATTGATTTAATTTGATAAAGCTGCAACCTTTAGCTACATTTTAAGGGGTTTTTATTAAGGTAACCATACGCGTTTGGATTTTAAGCTAGGTTTTAAGGGTATTACTTTTAAAATAAACATATAAATTCATATTTTACAAGCATTTTGATATCGATTTTGCAGTAGGCAGCCATTTAATATCACTCTTGCGCATCGATCTGTTCATGATTGCCGAATAGTAATGGAATTATTGATTTAATTTGATAAAGCTGCAACCTTTAGCTACATTTTAAGGGGTTTTTATTAAGGTAACCATACGCGTTTGGATTTTAAGCTAGGTTTTAAGGGTATTACTTTTAAAATAAACATATAAATTCATATTTTACAAGCATTTTGATATCGATTTTGCAGTAGGCAGCCATTTAATGTCACTCTTGCGCATCGATCTGTTCATGATTGCCGAATAGTAATGGAATTATTGATTTAATTTGATAAAGCTGCAACCTTTAGCTACATTTTAAGGGGTTTTTATTAAGGTAACCATACGCGTTTGGATTTTAAGCTAGGTTTTAAGGGTATTACTTTTAAAATAAACATATAAATTCATATTTTACAAGCATTTTGATATCGATTTTGCAGTAGGCAGCCATTTAATGTCACTCTTGCGCATCGATCTGTTCATGATTGCCGAATAGTAATGGAATTATTGATTTAATTTGATAAAGCTGCAACCTTTAGCTACATTTTAAGGGGTTTTTATTAAGGTAACCATACGCGTTTGGATTTTAAGCTAGGTTTTAAGGGTATTACTTTTAAAATAAACATATAAATTCATATTTTACAAGCATTTTGATATCGATTTTGCAGTAGGCAGCCATTTAATGTCACTCTTGCGCATCGATCTGTTCATGATTGCCGAATAGTAATGGAATTATTGATTTAATTTGATAAAGCTGCAACCTTTAGCTACATTTTAAGGGGTTTTTATTAAGGTAACCATACGCGTTTGGATTTTAAGCTAGGTTTTAAGGGTATTACTTTTAAAATAAACATATAAATTCATATTTTACAAGCATTTTGATATCGATTTTGCAGTAGGCAGCCATTTAATGTCACTCTTGCGCATCGATCTGTTCATGATTGCCGAATAGTAATGGAATTATTGATTTAATTTGATAAAGCTGCAACCTTTAGCTACATTTTAAGGGGTTTTTATTAAGGTAACCATACGCGTTTGGATTTTAAGCTAGGTTTTAAGGGTATTACTTTTAAAATAAACATATAAATTCATATTTTACAAGCATTTTGATATCGATTTTGCAGTAGGCAGCCATTTAATGTCACTCTTGCGCATCGATCTGTTCATGATTGCCGAATAGTAATGGAATTATTGATTTAATTTGATAAAGCTGCAACCTTTAGCTACATTTTAAGGGGTTTTTATTAAGGTAACCATACGCGTTTGGATTTTAAGCTAGGTTTTAAGGGTATTACTTTTAAAATAAACATATAAATTCATATTTTACAAGCATTTTGATATCGATTTTGCAGTAGGCAGCCATTTAATGTCACTCTTGCGCATCGATCTGTTCATGATTGCCGAATAGTAATGGAATTATTGATTTAATTTGATAAAGCTGCAACCTTTAGCTACATTTTAAGGGGTTTTTATTAAGGTAACCATACGCGTTTGGATTTTAAGCTAGGTTTTAAGGGTATTACTTTTAAAATAAACATATAAATTCATATTTTACAAGCATTTTGATATCGATTTTGCAGTAGGCAGCCATTTAATGTCACTCTTGCGCATCGATCTGTTCATGATTGCCGAATAGTAATGGAATTATTGATTTAATTTGATAAAGCTGCAACCTTTAGCTACATTTTAAGGGGTTTTTATTAAGGTAACCATACGCGTTTGGATTTTAAGCTAGGTTTTAAGGGTATTACTTTTAAAATAAACATATAAATTCATATTTTACAAGCATTTTGATATCGATTTTGCAGTAGGCAGCCATTTAATGTCACTCTTGCGCATCGATCTGTTCATGATTGCCGAATAGTAATGGAATTATTGATTTAATTTGATAAAGCTGCAACCTTTAGCTACATTTTAAGGGGTTTTTATTAAGGTAACCATACGCGTTTGGATTTTAAGCTAGGTTTTAAGGGTATTACTTTTAAAATAAACATATAAATTCATATTTTACAAGCATTTTGATATCGATTTTGCAGTAGGCAGCCATTTAATGTCACTCTTGCGCATCGATCTGTTCATGATTGCCGAATAGTAATGGAATTATTGATTTAATTTGATAAAGCTGCAACCTTTAGCTACATTTTAAGGGGTTTTTATTAAGGTAACCATACGCGTTTGGATTTTAAGCTAGGTTTTAAGGGTATTACTTTTAAAATAAACATATAAATTCATATTTTACAAGCATTTTGATATCGATTTTGCAGTAGGCAGCCATTTAATGTCACTCTTGCGCATCGATCTGTTCATGATTGCCGAATAGTAATGGAATTATTGATTTAATTTGATAAAGCTGCAACCTTTAGCTACATTTTAAGGGGTTTTTATTAAGGTAACCATACGCGTTTGGATTTTAAGCTAGGTTTTAAGGGTATTACTTTTAAAATAAACATATAAATTCATATTTTACAAGCATTTTGATATCGATTTTGCAGTAGGCAGCCATTTAATGTCACTCTTGCGCATCGATCTGTTCATGATTGCCGAATAGTAATGGAATTATTGATTTAATTTGATAAAGCTGCAACCTTTAGCTACATTTTAAGGGGTTTTTATTAAGGTAACCATACGCGTTTGGATTTTAAGCTAGGTTTTAAGGGTATTACTTTTAAAATAAACATATAAATTCATATTTTACAAGCATTTTGATATCGATTTTGCAGTAGGCAGCCATTTAATGTCACTCTTGCGCATCGATCTGTTCATGATTGCCGAATAGTAATGGAATTATTGATTTAATTTGATAAAGCTGCAACCTTTAGCTACATTTTAAGGGGTTTTTATTAAGGTAACCATACGCGTTTGGATTTTAAGCTAGGTTTTAAGGGTATTACTTTTAAAATAAACATATAAATTCATATTTTACAAGCATTTTGATATCGATTTTGCAGTAGGCAGCCATTTAATGTCACTCTTGCGCATCGATCTGTTCATGATTGCCGAATAGTAATGGAATTATTGATTTAATTTGATAAAGCTGCAACCTTTAGCTACATTTTAAGGGGTTTTTATTAAGGTAACCATACGCGTTTGGATTTTAAGCTAGGTTTTAAGGGTATTACTTTTAAAATAAACATATAAATTCATATTTTACAAGCATTTTGATATCGATTTTGCAGTAGGCAGCCATTTAATGTCACTCTTGCGCATCGATCTGTTCATGATTGCCGAATAGTAATGGAATTATTGATTTAATTTGATAAAGCTGCAACCTTTAGCTACATTTTAAGGGGTTTTTATTAAGGTAACCATACGCGTTTGGATTTTAAGCTAGGTTTTAAGGGTATTACTTTTAAAATAAACATATAAATTCATATTTTACAAGCATTTTGATATCGATTTTGCAGTAGGCAGCCATTTAATGTCACTCTTGCGCATCGATCTGTTCATGATTGCCGAATAGTAATGGAATTATTGATTTAATTTGATAAAGCTGCAACCTTTAGCTACATTTTAAGGGGTTTTTATTAAGGTAACCATACGCGTTTGGATTTTAAGCTAGGTTTTAAGGGTATTACTTTTAAAATAAACATATAAATTCATATTTTACAAGCATTTTGATATCGATTTTGCAGTAGGCAGCCATTTAATGTCACTCTTGCGCATCGATCTGTTCATGATTGCCGAATAGTAATGGAATTATTGATTTAATTTGATAAAGCTGCAACCTTTAGCTACATTTTAAGGGGTTTTTATTAAGGTAACCATACGCGTTTGGATTTTAAGCTAGGTTTTAAGGGTATTACTTTTAAAATAAACATATAAATTCATATTTTACAAGCATTTTGATATCGATTTTGCAGTAGGCAGCCATTTAATGTCACTCTTGCGCATCGATCTGTTCATGATTGCCGAATAGTAATGGAATTATTGATTTAATTTGATAAAGCTGCAACCTTTAGCTACATTTTAAGGGGTTTTTATTAAGGTAACCATACCCGTTTGGATTTTAAGCTAGGTTTTAAGGGTATTACTTTTAAAATAAACATATAACGTGTGGGGAATGAAATACGAACAAATAAAAAAGTTAGCATAGAAAACAAGGTATACAACTCTCAAAAAAAATATATGTGCAAAAATTTAAACAATAATTATCTTTAACCAATAAGTACCACAAATCAATTTTTTGGGCATTTATCTTGGTAAAATGATGCTTACAGAACTACAACGTCGACAACTGATTTGGAAATTTTGTGAAGAAAATCTCACTACGAAAAAGAATGAAGCTTTTCACCACTTTAAAAAGATAGGATTCAAAAAAACCTTCATCTATAAGACGATTTAGTTGCTCGAGAATAAAATAAGCATTGAAAGAAAAAAGGATCGGTGAAAAAAGGACTCTTTACAGGACATTGAAGTGCGTTCCTATTTGAGAATTGATATCGTTGGGCGAAGTGCTTAATCCTACGGACAATTGGCAAGGAAGTACGATGTTGACAAAATACTATCAGGAAATACGCCGAAAATAGACATAAAGCGCAAATTGAAAAAAAAAAAGTTCCAGCTGTTACCAACAAGCAAGCAGCAGTTATCAAAACCCAGCAACGCCGATTTTTAAAAAAAATTTTTTCGTGCGGTTCGCCACACATCTGTGTGATGGATGATGAGTCATATTTTACGATTGAGGGGAATCAATGGGTACCAAAATATTATTTTGAGTCTTCTGACCACAAAGCGCCTGAAAAAGAAAAGCATATTGCAAAAACATAGCTTCCAGGGAAGGTTCTATTATGGCTGGCTATCAGCGAGCGCGGTATCAGTGAGCCAATATTTTTTAAAAGAGGTTTGGCTGTAAGTGCGCAAACTTACATGGACAAATATTTGCCAGCACTCCAAAAATTCATCAAAAAACATCATCGACGTGAACAAATTATATTTTGGCCCGATTTAGCGTCGTCACATTACGCTAAAGTAACATTAAACAATTTTAATAAGCGCAAAATTGAATTTGTACCGAAGGAGTTTAACCCCCAAATGTTTCACAATTAAGACCAATCGAAACTTTTTTAGGCAAACTTGAAAAGAAAGGTATATGCCAACAGATATCGCGCCAAAAATGTGGATTGCTTGATTTATAAAATCCGTAAAGTGCTAAAGAACATTAATACAAATGGAATTCAGAGGTCAATGAAGAAAGTTCCTCAGAATATACGGAAAGCGAGCCGCAATGGAGTAAATTTTTTTTGTAAATTAACTGAAGTGTCAAAGCTATTTAATAAACTGTAACCAAATCAAATAACTTGTATGTAACAGTTTATTACTGACATTTAAAATTTGTTCGTATTTCATTCCCCACACGTTAAATTCATATTTTACAAGCATTTTGATATCGATTTTGCAGTAGGCAGCCATTTAATGTCACTCTTGCGCATCGATCTGTTCATGATTGCCGAATAGTAATGGAATTATTGATTTAATTTGATAAAGCTGCAACCTTTAGCTACATTTTAAGGGGTTTTTATTAAGGTAACCATACGCGTTTGGATTTTAAGCTAGGTTTTAAGGGTATTACTTTTAAAATAAACATATAAATTCATATTTTACAAGCATTTTGATATCGATTTTGCAGTAGGCAGCCATTTAATGTCACTCTTGCGCATCGATCTGTTCATGATTGCCGAATAGTAATGGAATTATTGATTTAATTTGATAAAGCTGCAACCTTTAGCTACATTTTAAGGGGTTTTTATTAAGGTAACCATACGCGTTTGGATTTTAAGCTAGGTTTTAAGGGTATTACTTTTAAAATAAACATATAAAGATAAAGCTGCAACCTTTAGCTACATTTTAAGGGGTTTTTATTAAGGTAACCATACGCGTTTGGATTTTAAGCTAGGTTTTAAGGGTATTACTTTTAAAATAAACATATAAATTCATATTTTACAAGCATTTTGATATCGATTTTGCAGTAGGCAGCCATTTAATGTCACTCTTGCGCATCGATCTGTTCATGATTGCCGAATAGTAATGGAATTATTGATTTAATTTGATAAAGCTGCAACCTTTAGCTACATTTTAAGGGGTTTTTATTAAGGTAACCATACGCGTTTGGATTTTAAGCTAGGTTTTAAGGGTATTACTTTTAAAATAAACATATAAATTCATATTTTACAAGCATTTTGATATCGATTTTGCAGTAGGCAGCCATTTAATGTCACTCTTGCGCATCGATCTGTTCATGATTGCCGAATAGTAATGGAATTATTGATTTAATTTGATAAAGCTGCAACCTTTAGCTACATTTTAAGGGGTTTTTATTAAGGTAACCATACGCGTTTGGATTTTAAGCTAGGTTTTAAGGGTATTACTTTTAAAATAAACATATAAATTCATATTTTACAAGCATTTTGATATCGATTTTGCAGTAGGCAGCCATTTAATGTCACTCTTGCGCATCGATCTGTTCATGATTGCCGAATAGTAATGGAATTATTGATTTAATTTGATAAAGCTGCAACCTTTAGCTACATTTTAAGGGGTTTTTATTAAGGTAACCATACCCGTTTGGATTTTAAGCTAGGTTTTAAGGGTATTACTTTTAAAATAAACATATAAATTCATATTTTACAAGCATTTTGATATCGATTTTGCAGTAGGCAGCCATTTAATGTCACTCTTGCGCATCGATCTGTTCATGATTGCCGAATAGTAATGGAATTATTGATTTAATTTGATAAAGCTGCAACCTTTAGCTACATTTTAAGGGGTTTTTATTAAGGTAACCATACGCGTTTGGATTTTAAGCTAGGTTTTAAGGGTATTACTTTTAAAATAAACATATAAATTCATATTTTACAAGCATTTTGATATCGATTTTGCAGTAGGCAGCCATTTAATGTCACTCTTGCGCATCGATCTGTTCATGATTGCCGAATAGTAATGGAATTATTGATTTAATTTGATAAAGCTGCAACCTTTAGCTACATTTTAAGGGGTTTTTATTAAGGTAACCATACGCGTTTGGATTTTAAGCTAGGTTTTAAGGGTATTACTTTTAAAATAAACATATAAATTCATATTTTACAAGCATTTTGATATCGATTTTGCAGTAGGCAGCCATTTAATGTCACTCTTGCGCATCGATCTGTTCATGATTGCCGAATAGTAATGGAATTATTGATTTAATTTGATAAAGCTGCAACCTTTAGCTACATTTTAAGGGGTTTTTATTAAGGTAACCATACGCGTTTGGATTTTAAGCTAGGTTTTAAGGGTATTACTTTTAAAATAAACATATAAATTCATATTTTACAAGCATTTTGATATCGATTTTGCAGTAGGCAGCCATTTAATGACACTCTTGCGCATCGATCTGTTCATGATTGCCGAATAGTAATGGAATTATTGATTTAATTTGATAAAGCTGCAACCTTTAGCTACATTTTAAGGGGTTTTTATTAAGGTAACCATACGCGTTTGGATTTTAAGCTAGGTTTTAAGGGTATTACTTTTAAAATAAACATATAAATTCATATTTTACAAGCATTTTGATATCGATTTTGCAGTAGGCAGCCATTTAATGTCACTCTTGCGCATCGATCTGTTCATGATTGCCGAATAGTAATGGAATTATTGATTTAATTTGATAAAGCTGCAACCTTTAGCTACATTTTAAGGGGTTTTTATTAAGGTAACCATACGCGTTTGGATTTTAAGCTAGGTTTTAAGGGTATTACTTTTAAAATAAACATATAAATTCATATTTTACAAGCATTTTGATATCGATTTTGCAGTAGGCAGCCATTTAATGTCACTCTTGCGCATCGATCTGTTCATGATTGCCGAATAGTAATGGAATTATTGATTTAATTTGATAAAGCTGCAACCTTTAGCTACATTTTAAGGGGTTTTTATTAAGGTAACCATACGCGTTTGGATTTTAAGCTAGGTTTTAAGGGTATTACTTTTAAAATAAACATATAAATTCATATTTTACAAGCATTTTGATATCGATTTTGCAGTAGGCAGCCATTTAATGTCACTCTTGCGCATCGATCTGTTCATGATTGCCGAATAGTAATGGAATTATTGATTTAATTTGATAAAGCTGCAACCTTTAGCTACATTTTAAGGGGTTTTTATTAAGGTAACCATACGCGTTTGGATTTTAAGCTAGGTTTTAAGGGTATTACTTTTAAAATAAACATATAAATTCATATTTTACAAGCATTTTGATATCGATTTTGCAGTAGGCAGCCATTTAATGTCACTCTTGCGCATCGATCTGTTCATGATTGCCGAATAGTAATGGAATTATTGATTTAATTTGATAAAGCTGCAACCTTTAGCTACATTTTAAGGGGTTTTTATTAAGGTAACCATACGCGTTTGGATTTTAAGCTAGGTTTTAAGGGTATTACTTTTAAAATAAACATATAAATTCATATTTTACAAGCATTTTGATATCGATTTTGCAGTAGGCAGCCATTTAATGTCACTCTTGCGCATCGATCTGTTCATGATTGCCGAATAGTAATGGAATTATTGATTTAATTTGATAAAGCTGCAACCTTTAGCTACATTTTAAGGGGTTTTTATTAAGGTAACCATACGCGTTTGGATTTTAAGCTAGGTTTTAAGGGTATTACTTTTAAAATAAACATATAAATTCATATTTTACAAGCATTTTGATATCGATTTTGCAGTAGGCAGCCATTTAATGTCACTCTTGCGCATCGATCTGTTCATGATTGCCGAATAGTAATGGAATTATTGATTTAATTTGATAAAGCTGCAACCTTTAGCTACATTTTAAGGGGTTTTTATTAAGGTAACCATACGCGTTTGGATTTTAAGCTAGGTTTTAAGGGTATTACTTTTAAAATAAACATATAAATTCATATTTTACAAGCATTTTGATATCGATTTTGCAGTAGGCAGCCATTTAATGTCACTCTTGCGCATCGATCTGTTCATGATTGCCGAATAGTAATGGAATTATTGATTTAATTTGATAAAGCTGCAACCTTTAGCTACATTTTAAGGGGTTTTTATTAAGGTAACCATACGCGTTTGGATTTTAAGCTAGGTTTTAAGGGTATTACTTTTAAAATAAACATATAAATTCATATTTTACAAGCATTTTGATATCGATTTTGCAGTAGGCAGCCATTTAATGTCACTCTTGCGCATCGATCTGTTCATGATTGCCGAATAGTAATGGAATTATTGATTTAATTTGATAAAGCTGCAACCTTTAGCTACATTTTAAGGGGTTTTTATTAAGGTAACCATACGCGTTTGGATTTTAAGCTAGGTTTTAAGGGTATTACTTTTAAAATAAACATATAAATTCATATTTTACAAGCATTTTGATATCGATTTTGCAGTAGGCAGCCATTTAATGTCACTCTTGCGCATCGATCTGTTCATGATTGCCGAATAGTAATGGAATTATTGATTTAATTTGATAAAGCTGCAACCTTTAGCTACATTTTAAGGGGTTTTTATTAAGGTAACCATACGCGTTTGGATTTTAAGCTAGGTTTTAAGGGTATTACTTTTAAAATAAACATATAAATTCATATTTTACAAGCATTTTGATATCGATTTTGCAGTAGGCAGCCATTTAATGTCACTCTTGCGCATCGATCTGTTCATGATTGCCGAATAGTAATGGAATTATTGATTTAATTTGATAAAGCTGCAACCTTTAGCTACATTTTAAGGGGTTTTTATTAAGGTAACCATACGCGTTTGGATTTTAAGCTAGGTTTTAAGGGTATTACTTTTAAAATAAACATATAAATTCATATTTTACAAGCATTTTGATATCGATTTTGCAGTAGGCAGCCATTTAATGTCACTCTTGCGCATCGATCTGTTCATGATTGCCGAATAGTAATGGAATTATTGATTTAATTTGATAAAGCTGCAACCTTTAGCTACATTTTAAGGGGTTTTTATTAAGGTAACCATACGCGTTTGGATTTTAAGCTAGGTTTTAAGGGTATTACTTTTAAAATAAACATATAAATTCATATTTTACAAGCATTTTGATATCGATTTTGCAGTAGGCAGCCATTTAATGTCACTCTTGCGCATCGATCTGTTCATGATTGCCGAATAGTAATGGAATTATTGATTTAATTTGATAAAGCTGCAACCTTTAGCTACATTTTAAGGGGTTTTTATTAAGGTAACCATACGCGTTTGGATTTTAAGCTAGGTTTTAAGGGTATTACTTTTAAAATAAACATATAAATTCATATTTTACAAGCATTTTGATATCGATTTTGCAGTAGGCAGCCATTTAATGTCACTCTTGCGCATCGATCTGTTCATGATTGCCGAATAGTAATGGAATTATTGATTTAATTTGATAAAGCTGCAACCTTTAGCTACATTTTAAGGGGTTTTTATTAAGGTAACCATACGCGTTTGGATTTTAAGCTAGGTTTTAAGGGTATTACTTTTAAAATAAACATATAAATTCATATTTTACAAGCATTTTGATATCGATTTTGCAGTAGGCAGCCATTTAATGTCACTCTTGCGCATCGATCTGTTCATGATTGCCGAATAGTAATGGAATTATTGATTTAATTTGATAAAGCTGCAACCTTTAGCTACATTTTAAGGGGTTTTTATTAAGGTAACCATACGCGTTTGGATTTTAAGCTAGGTTTTAAGGGTATTACTTTTAAAATAAACATATAAATTCATATTTTACAAGCATTTTGATATCGATTTTGCAGTAGGCAGCCATTTAATGTCACTCTTGCGCATCGATCTGTTCATGATTGCCGAATAGTAATGGAATTATTGATTTAATTTGATAAAGCTGCAACCTTTAGCTACATTTTAAGGGGTTTTTATTAAGGTAACCATACGCGTTTGGATTTTAAGCTAGGTTTTAAGGGTATTACTTTTAAAATAAACATATAAATTCATATTTTACAAGCATTTTGATATCGATTTTGCAGTAGGCAGCCATTTAATGTCACTCTTGCGCATCGATCTGTTCATGATTGCCGAATAGTAATGGAATTATTGATTTAATTTGATAAAGCTGCAACCTTTAGCTACATTTTAAGGGGTTTTTATTAAGGTAACCATACGCGTTTGGATTTTAAGCTAGGTTTTAAGGGTATTACTTTTAAAATAAACATATAAATTCATATTTTACAAGCATTTTGATATCGATTTTGCAGTAGGCAGCCATTTAATGTCACTCTTGCGCATCGATCTGTTCATGATTGCCGAATAGTAATGGAATTATTGATTTAATTTGATAAAGCTGCAACCTTTAGCTACATTTTAAGGGGTTTTTATTAAGGTAACCATACGCGTTTGGATTTTAAGCTAGGTTTTAAGGGTATTACTTTTAAAATAAACATATAAATTCATATTTTACAAGCATTTTGATATCGATTTTGCAGTAGGCAGCCATTTAATGTCACTCTTGCGCATCGATCTGTTCATGATTGCCGAATAGTAATGGAATTATTGATTTAATTTGATAAAGCTGCAACCTTTAGCTACATTTTAAGGGGTTTTTATTAAGGTAACCATACGCGTTTGGATTTTAAGCTAGGTTTTAAGGGTATTACTTTTAAAATAAACATATAAATTCATATTTTACAAGCATTTTGATATCGATTTTGCAGTAGGCAGCCATTTAATGTCACTCTTGCGCATCGATCTGTTCATGATTGCCGAATAGTAATGGAATTATTGATTTAATTTGATAAAGCTGCAACCTTTAGCTACATTTTAAGGGGTTTTTATTAAGGTAACCATACGCGTTTGGATTTTAAGCTAGGTTTTAAGGGTATTACTTTTAAAATAAACATATAAATTCATATTTTACAAGCATTTTGATATCGATTTTGCAGTAGGCAGCCATTTAATGTCACTCTTGCGCATCGATCTGTTCATGATTGCCGAATAGTAATGGAATTATTGATTTAATTTGATAAAGCTGCAACCTTTAGCTACATTTTAAGGGGTTTTTATTAAGGTAACCATACGCGTTTGGATTTTAAGCTAGGTTTTAAGGGTATTACTTTTAAAATAAACATATAAATTCATATTTTACAAGCATTTTGATATCGATTTTGCAGTAGGCAGCCATTTAATGTCACTCTTGCGCATCGATCTGTTCATGATTGCCGAATAGTAATGGAATTATTGATTTAATTTGATAAAGCTGCAACCTTTAGCTACATTTTAAGGGGTTTTTATTAAGGTAACCATACGCGTTTGGATTTTAAGCTAGGTTTTAAGGGTATTACTTTTAAAATAAACATATAAATTCATATTTTACAAGCATTTTGATATCGATTTTGCAGTAGGCAGCCATTTAATGTCACTCTTGCGCATCGATCTGTTCATGATTGCCGAATAGTAATGGAATTATTGATTTAATTTGATAAAGCTGCAACCTTTAGCTACATTTTAAGGGGTTTTTATTAAGGTAACCATACGCGTTTGGATTTTAAGCTAGGTTTTAAGGGTATTACTTTTAAAATAAACATATAAATTCATATTTTACAAGCATTTTGATATCGATTTTGCAGTAGGCAGCCATTTAATGTCACTCTTGCGCATCGATCTGTTCATGATTGCCGAATAGTAATGGAATTATTGATTTAATTTGATAAAGCTGCAACCTTTAGCTACATTTTAAGGGGTTTTTATTAAGGTAACCATACGCGTTTGGATTTTAAGCTAGGTTTTAAGGGTATTACTTTTAAAATAAACATATAAATTCATATTTTACAAGCATTTTGATATCGATTTTGCAGTAGGCAGCCATTTAATGTCACTCTTGCGCATCGATCTGTTCATGATTGCCGAATAGTAATGGAATTATTGATTTAATTTGATAAAGCTGCAACCTTTAGCTACATTTTAAGGGGTTTTTATTAAGGTAACCATACGCGTTTGGATTTTAAGCTAGGTTTTAAGGGTATTACTTTTAAAATAAACATATAAATTCATATTTTACAAGCATTTTGATATCGATTTTGCAGTAGGCAGCCATTTAATGTCACTCTTGCGCATCGATCTGTTCATGATTGCCGAATAGTAATGGAATTATTGATTTAATTTGATAAAGCTGCAACCTTTAGCTACATTTTAAGGGGTTTTTATTAAGGTAACCATACGCGTTTGGATTTTAAGCTAGGTTTTAAGGGTATTACTTTTAAAATAAACATATAAATTCATATTTTACAAGCATTTTGATATCGATTTTGCAGTAGGCAGCCATTTAATGTCACTCTTGCGCATCGATCTGTTCATGATTGCCGAATAGTAATGGAATTATTGATTTAATTTGATAAAGCTGCAACCTTTAGCTACATTTTAAGGGGTTTTTATTAAGGTAACCATACGCGTTTGGATTTTAAGCTAGGTTTTAAGGGTATTACTTTTAAAATAAACATATAAATTCATATTTTACAAGCATTTTGATATCGATTTTGCAGTAGGCAGCCATTTAATGTCACTCTTGCGCATCGATCTGTTCATGATTGCCGAATAGTAATGGAATTATTGATTTAATTTGATAAAGCTGCAACCTTTAGCTACATTTTAAGGGGTTTTTATTAAGGTAACCATACGCGTTTGGATTTTAAGCTAGGTTTTAAGGGTATTACTTTTAAAATAAACATATAAATTCATATTTTACAAGCATTTTGATATCGATTTTGCAGTAGGCAGCCATTTAATGTCACTCTTGCGCATCGATCTGTTCATGATTGCCGAATAGTAATGGAATTATTGATTTAATTTGATAAAGCTGCAACCTTTAGCTACATTTTAAGGGGTTTTTATTAAGGTAACCATACGCGTTTGGATTTTAAGCTAGGTTTTAAGGGTATTACTTTTAAAATAAACATATAAATTCATATTTTACAAGCATTTTGATATCGATTTTGCAGTAGGCAGCCATTTAATGTCACTCTTGCGCATCGATCTGTTCATGATTGCCGAATAGTAATGGAATTATTGATTTAATTTGATAAAGCTGCAACCTTTAGCTACATTTTAAGGGGTTTTTATTAAGGTAACCATACGCGTTTGGATTTTAAGCTAGGTTTTAAGGGTATTACTTTTAAAATAAACATATAAATTCATATTTTACAAGCATTTTGATATCGATTTTGCAGTAGGCAGCCATTTAATGTCACTCTTGCGCATCGATCTGTTCATGATTGCCGAATAGTAATGGAATTATTGATTTAATTTGATAAAGCTGCAACCTTTAGCTACATTTTAAGGGGTTTTTATTAAGGTAACCATACGCGTTTGGATTTTAAGCTAGGTTTTAAGGGTATTACTTTTAAAATAAACATATAAATTCATATTTTACAAGCATTTTGATATCGATTTTGCAGTAGGCAGCCATTTAATGTCACTCTTGCGCATCGATCTGTTCATGATTGCCGAATAGTAATGGAATTATTGATTTAATTTGATAAAGCTGCAACCTTTAGCTACATTTTAAGGGGTTTTTATTAAGGTAACCATACGCGTTTGGATTTTAAGCTAGGTTTTAAGGGTATTACTTTTAAAATAAACATATAAATTCATATTTTACAAGCATTTTGATATCGATTTTGCAGTAGGCAGCCATTTAATGTCACTCTTGCGCATCGATCTGTTCATGATTGCCGAATAGTAATGGAATTATTGATTTAATTTGATAAAGCTGCAACCTTTAGCTACATTTTAAGGGGTTTTTATTAAGGTAACCATACGCGTTTGGATTTTAAGCTAGGTTTTAAGGGTATTACTTTTAAAATAAACATATAAATTCATATTTTACAAGCATTTTGATATCGATTTTGCAGTAGGCAGCCATTTAATGTCACTCTTGCGCATCGATCTGTTCATGATTGCCGAATAGTAATGGAATTATTGATTTAATTTGATAAAGCTGCAACCTTTAGCTACATTTTAAGGGGTTTTTATTAAGGTAACCATACGCGTTTGGATTTTAAGCTAGGTTTTAAGGGTATTACTTTTAAAATAAACATATAAATTCATATTTTACAAGCATATTGATATCGATTTTGCAGAAAGGCCATCACCATCCGTTTGTAGGGATTTTACATCAGTTTTTGCTGACTGCCCTCAAAGCCTTAACGTTTGCATTGCTTGAGTTGCAGCTCTGCGTTTGAAAAGAGTTCAACTTGCCATCACTGTTTTGTGCTGCACTAGAAACGGCAAACTCAATGAGACATGAACTGAAGGAAAAAGCAACCGAATATCTGCTGACTTCAGCGTATGAAATAATTTATTTCTGCTTTTTTTTTGTACGCGTTACAATCAAAATTACTAAGACCAGTAAAACAAGTTGATTTGCAATGCTATATTTACAGCGAATAAGAAAAGTTAGCACTTTAAGATGCAAACAATTGACTGGTAACCGGTGCTGTGCGAATGTTTGGGTAAAAAACCCGTACACTATCGGACGATTGGAAAAAGCAAAAAATGGTCTGAAAATCATTTCTCCTCCGAGTTGCACGTCACGTAGTCACTGGTCGGGCCGCGTTGGCCGGTGCATAGTGACTCCGTAAGCAAGAAAGTTTCGCTTTCACGGTCGGCAACTGCCATTTTTTATTGCGACCGCCGCGGATTTGCTGATCAGTGCGTTAAATTGCTTGGGCCACTAGGAGACCCGGGTTCAATCCTCAGCTGCATCCAACATGAAATTTATTTAATTATTTCTTATTAATCTCCATTTTTTTTAATAATGAAAAGCTCCATAAAAAGAGTCAATAAATAAATTACCAATATATTAACTAAGAGCACCTCGGTATTACAATCCCAACCACTAAAGAACAAAACATTCGTACAAAAAAACATTCGCCATACAAACGCCAGGGCAAGGGCTGCTGGTGCGTTCGATGTTTATTTGCAAATAAAATAATTGGTTTGTTTTTGCTTTCATTCTGTAGTACGTTTATAGGAAATTGATTGCAAAAAAACGTTGTTGCTGAAAAACGTCATAAGTATGTTGCCTCGTGTTTTAATATGATTTTACATCAGTTTTTGCTGACTGCCCTCAAAGCCTTAACGTTTGCATTGCTTGAGTTGCACCTCTGCGTTTGAAAAGAGTTCAACTTGCCATCACTGTTTCGTGCTGCACTAGAAACGGCAAACTCAATGAGACATGAACTGAAGGAAAAAGCAACCGAATATCTGCTGACTTCAGCGTATGAAATAATTTATTTCTGTAAATAATTTCTGTTTCTATTACACGTTATTGTAGCACCACAATTCAGTATAAATGCATAATTGATCGCGTGAATAAACTCGGAAATTAATACACATTACGAAAACTTCTTCACATTTTTAAAATAACTACCAAAATAATAGGTACAGCTGCAATAATGAATTGTCAACTCAGTGCTGAACATATTTTTAAAATTAACTTTTGCATGTGCGTAAAGTCTGTTGCACCTTTATGCGAAAACTTACACAATAAAAAAAAAACAAGGTACACATATCGCAATCAAAAACAAAGCAATGCCAAATAAAAAACAAGCTCGTCTTTTCCTGCTCTTCGTAATAGATTTTTTGCTAACCCACATGTAAAATGACGCTACCAGCTGATACTAATCGCAGCCAACCTTCCCATTTCACAGCACAGTATTCCCCCCTTTTATGCAATGACCCTAAACCAAAACCCACCATAGTCAATAAAGTATATAAAATTCATATTTATTATAAGGCGTACTCAATTAACAAAAAATTGCGTTATTATTACCCAATAGTGCATTGTAGCTTCAAAATCGATTTCGGTTTATACGCACTAAGCACTCCTCGTTTGTAGAAAACGCATATTTACACCCAAAAACTGCTTATATCCGAGTAATACTGTTGCAGTATTGCAGCAGGTGGTACTTATTTTCGTTCACACGCTTCTGGCTCATATACATGTTGCATTCACAATTCACAGATACGTGTTCGCAAAACTGTCACATATATATAACTATCCACACCTCCTCCACCATGTTTGTCGCGGTGCGTGCGCCGTACACGTCCCCTTTAGCACTTCGTGCCTGGGAGGGTGGGTGGGCAAAATTTTCATAATTAGCAAGTTTGCTGTCGTAAGGTACTAGTGTAGGATACGTCCGGAAGGGAAGATAAATAGACCCAATGAATGGAAGACGGTCGAGGTACACAGAGACGACAGACTAAGATAGAATACACAAGACTCCAGCTAGGTTTTAAGGGTATTACTTTTAAAATAAACATATAAATTCATATTTTACAAGCATTTTGATATCGATTTTGCAGTAGGCAGCCATTTAATGTCACTCTTGCGCATCGATCTGTTCATGATTGCCGAATAGTAATGGAATTATTGATTTAATTTGATAAAGCTGCAACCTTTAGCTACATTTTAAGGGGTTTTTATTAAGGTAACCATACGCGTTTGGATTTTAAGCTAGGTTTTAAGGGTATTACTTTTAAAATAAACATATAAATTCATATTTTACAAGCATTTTGATATCGATTTTGCAGTAGGCAGCCATTTAATGTCACTCTTGCGCATCGATCTGTTCATGATTGCCGAATAGTAATGGAATTATTGATTTAATTTGATAAAGCTGCAACCTTTAGCTACATTTTAAGGGGTTTTTATTAAGGTAACCATACGCGTTTGGATTTTAAGCTAGGTTTTAAGGGTATTACTTTTAAAATAAACATATAAATTCATATTTTACAAGCATTTTGATATCGATTTTGCAGTAGGCAGCCATTTAATGTCACTCTTGCGCATCGATCTGTTCATGATTGCCGAATAGTAATGGAATTATTGATTTAATTTGATAAAGCTGCAACCTTTAGCTACATTTTAAGGGGTTTTTAATAAGGTAACCATACGCGTTTGGATTTTAAGCTAGGTTTTAAGGGTATTACTTTTAAAATAAACATATAAATTCATATTTTACAAGCATTTTGATATCGATTTTGCAGTAGGCAGCCATTTAATGTCACTCTTGCGCATCGATCTGTTCATGATTGCCGAATAGTAATGGAATTATTGATTTAATTTGATAAAGCTGCAACCTTTAGCTACATTTTAAGGGGTTTTTATTAAGGTAACCATACGCGTTTGGATTTTAAGCTAGGTTTTAAGGGTATTACTTTTAAAATAAACATATAAATTCATATTTTACAAGCATTTTGATATCGATTTTGCAGTAGGCAGCCATTTAATGTCACTCTTGCGCATCGATCTGTTCATGATTGCCGAATAGTAATGGAATTATTGATTTAATTTGATAAAGCTGCAACCTTTAGCTACATTTTAAGGGGTTTTTATTAAGGTAACCATACGCGTTTGGATTTTAAGCTAGGTTTTAAGGGTATTACTTTTAAAATAAACATATAAATTCATATTTTACAAGCATTTTGATATCGATTTTGCAGTAGGCAGCCATTTAATGTCACTCTTGCGCATCGATCTGTTCATGATTGCCGAATAGTAATGGAATTATTGATTTAATTTGATAAAGCTGCAACCTTTAGCTACATTTTAAGGGGTTTTTAATAAGGTAACCATACGCGTTTGGATTTTAAGCTAGGTTTTAAGGGTATTACTTTTAAAATAAACATATAAATTCATATTTTACAAGCATTTTGATATCGATTTTGCAGTAGGCAGCCATTTAATGTCACTCTTGCGCATCGATCTGTTCATGATTGCCGAATAGTAATGGAATTATTGATTTAATTTGATAAAGCTGCAACCTTTAGCTACATTTTAAGGGGTTTTTATTAAGGTAACCATACGCGTTTGGATTTTAAGCTAGGTTTTAAGGGTATTACTTTTAAAATAAACATATAAATTCATATTTTACAAGCATTTTGATATCGATTTTGCAGTAGGCAGCCATTTAATGTCACTCTTGCGCATCGATCTGTTCATGATTGCCGAATAGTAATGGAATTATTGATTTAATTTGATAAAGCTGCAACCTTTAGCTACATTTTAAGGGGTTTTTATTAAGGTAACCATACGCGTTTGGATTTTAAGCTAGGTTTTAAGGGTATTACTTTTAAAATAAACATATAAATTCATATTTTACAAGCATTTTGATATCGATTTTGCAGTAGGCAGCCATTTAATGTCACTCTTGCGCATCGATCTGTTCATGATTGCCGAATAGTAATGGAATTATTGATTTAATTTGATAAAGCTGCAACCTTTAGCTACATTTTAAGGGGTTTTTATTAAGGTAACCATACGCGTTTGGATTTTAAGCTAGGTTTTAAGGGTATTACTTTTAAAATAAACATATAAATTCATATTTTACAAGCATTTTGATATCGATTTTGCAGTAGGCAGCCATTTAATGTCACTCTTGCGCATCGATCTGTTCATGATTGCCGAATAGTAATGGAATTATTGATTTAATTTGATAAAGCTGCAACCTTTAGCTACATTTTAAGGGGTTTTTATTAAGGTAACCATACGCGTTTGGATTTTAAGCTAGGTTTTAAGGGTATTACTTTTAAAATAAACATATAAATTCATATTTTACAAGCATTTTGATATCGATTTTGCAGTAGGCAGCCATTTAATGTCACTCTTGCGCATCGATCTGTTCATGATTGCCGAATAGTAATGGAATTATTGATTTAATTTGATAAAGCTACAACCTTTAGCTACATTTTAAGGGGTTTTTATTAAGGTAACCATACGCGTTTGGATTTTAAGCTAGGTTTTAAGGGTATTACTTTTAAAATAAACATATAAATTCATATTTTACAAGCATATTGATATCGATTTTGCAGTAGGCAGCCATTTAATGTCACTCTTGCGCATCGATCTGTTCATGATTGCCGAATAGTAATGGAATTATTGATTTAATTTGATAAAGCTGCAACCTTTAGCTACATTTTAAGGGGTTTTTATTAAGGTAACCATACGCGTTTGGATTTTAAGCTAGGTTTTAAGGGTATTACTTTTAAAATAAACATATAAATTCATATTTTACAAGCATTTTGATATCGATTTTGCAGTAGGCAGCCATTTAATGTCACTCTTGCGCATCGATCTGTTCATGATTGCCGAATAGTAATGGAATTATTGATTTAATTTGATAAAGCTGCAACCTTTAGCTACATTTTAAGGGGTTTTTATTAAGGTAACCATACGCGTTTGGATTTTAAGCTAGGTTTTAAGGGTATTACTTTTAAAATAAACATATAAATTCATATTTTACAAGCATTTTGATATCGATTTTGCAGTAGGCAGCCATTTAATGTCACTCTTGCGCATCGATCTGTTCATGATTGCCGAATAGTAATGGAATTATTGATTTAATTTGATAAAGCTGCAACCTTTAGCTACATTTTAAGGGGTTTTTATTAAGGTAACCATACGCGTTTGGATTTTAAGCTAGGTTTTAAGGGTATTACTTTTAAAATAAACATATAAATTCATATTTCAATCAAAAACAAAGCAATGCCAAATAAAAAACAAGCTCGTCTTTTCCTGCTCTTCGTAATAGATTTTTTGCTAACCCACATGTAAAATGACGCTACCAGCTGATACTAATCGCAGCCAACCTTCCCATTTCACAGCACAGTATTCCCCCCTTTTATGCAATGACCCTAAACCAAAACCCACCATAGTCAATAAAGTATATAAAATTCATATTTATTATAAGGCGTACTCAATTAACAAAAAATTGCGTTATTATTACCCAATAGTGCATTGTAGCTTCAAAATCGATTTCGGTTTATACGCACTAAGCACTCCTCGTTTGTAGAAAACGCATATTTACACCCAAAAACTGCTTATATCCGAGTAATACTGTTGCAGTATTGCAGCAGGTGGTACTTATTTTCGTTCACACGCTTCTGGCTCATATACATGTTGCATTCACAATTCACAGATACGTGTTCGCAAAACTGTCACATATATATAACTATCCACACCTCCTCCACCATGTTTGTCGCGGTGCGTGCGCCGTACACGTCCCCTTTAGCACTTCGTGCCTGGGAGGGTGGGTGGGCAAAATTTTCATAATTAGCAAGTTTGCTGTCGTAAGGTACTAGTGTAGGATACGTCCGGAAGGGAAGATAAATAGACCCAATGAATGGAAGACGGTCGAGGTACACAGAGACGACAGACTAAGATAGAATACACAAGACTCCAGCTAGGTTTTAAGGGTATTACTTTTAAAATAAACATATAAATTCATATTTTACAAGCATTTTGATATCGATTTTGCAGTAGGCAGCCATTTAATGTCACTCTTGCGCATCGATCTGTTCATGATTGCCGAATAGTAATGGAATTATTGATTTAATTTGATAAAGCTGCAACCTTTAGCTACATTTTAAGGGGTTTTTATTAAGGTAACCATACGCGTTTGGATTTTAAGCTAGGTTTTAAGGGTATTACTTTTAAAATAAACATATAAATTCATATTTTACAAGCATTTTGATATCGATTTTGCAGTAGGCAGCCATTTAATGTCACTCTTGCGCATCGATCTGTTCATGATTGCCGAATAGTAATGGAATTATTGATTTAATTTGATAAAGCTGCAACCTTTAGCTACATTTTAAGGGGTTTTTATTAAGGTAACCATACGCGTTTGGATTTTAAGCTAGGTTTTAAGGGTATTACTTTTAAAATAAACATATAAATTCATATTTTACAAGCATTTTGATATCGATTTTGCAGTAGGCAGCCATTTAATGTCACTCTTGCGCATCGATCTGTTCATGATTGCCGAATAGTAATGGAATTATTGATTTAATTTGATAAAGCTGCAACCTTTAGCTACATTTTAAGGGGTTTTTAATAAGGTAACCATACGCGTTTGGATTTTAAGCTAGGTTTTAAGGGTATTACTTTTAAAATAAACATATAAATTCATATTTTACAAGCATTTTGATATCGATTTTGCAGTAGGCAGCCATTTAATGTCACTCTTGCGCATCGATCTGTTCATGATTGCCGAATAGTAATGGAATTATTGATTTAATTTGATAAAGCTGCAACCTTTAGCTACATTTTAAGGGGTTTTTATTAAGGTAACCATACGCGTTTGGATTTTAAGCTAGGTTTTAAGGGTATTACTTTTAAAATAAACATATAAATTCATATTTTACAAGCATTTTGATATCGATTTTGCAGTAGGCAGCCATTTAATGTCACTCTTGCGCATCGATCTGTTCATGATTGCCGAATAGTAATGGAATTATTGATTTAATTTGATAAAGCTGCAACCTTTAGCTACATTTTAAGGGGTTTTTATTAAGGTAACCATACGCGTTTGGATTTTAAGCTAGGTTTTAAGGGTATTACTTTTAAAATAAACATATAAATTCATATTTTACAAGCATTTTGATATCGATTTTGCAGTAGGCAGCCATTTAATGTCACTCTTGCGCATCGATCTGTTCATGATTGCCGAATAGTAATGGAATTATTGATTTAATTTGATAAAGCTGCAACCTTTAGCTACATTTTAAGGGGTTTTTAATAAGGTAACCATACGCGTTTGGATTTTAAGCTAGGTTTTAAGGGTATTACTTTTAAAATAAACATATAAATTCATATTTTACAAGCATTTTGATATCGATTTTGCAGTAGGCAGCCATTTAATGTCACTCTTGCGCATCGATCTGTTCATGATTGCCGAATAGTAATGGAATTATTGATTTAATTTGATAAAGCTGCAACCTTTAGCTACATTTTAAGGGGTTTTTATTAAGGTAACCATACGCGTTTGGATTTTAAGCTAGGTTTTAAGGGTATTACTTTTAAAATAAACATATAAATTCATATTTTACAAGCATTTTGATATCGATTTTGCAGTAGGCAGCCATTTAATGTCACTCTTGCGCATCGATCTGTTCATGATTGCCGAATAGTAATGGAATTATTGATTTAATTTGATAAAGCTGCAACCTTTAGCTACATTTTAAGGGGTTTTTATTAAGGTAACCATACGCGTTTGGATTTTAAGCTAGGTTTTAAGGGTATTACTTTTAAAATAAACATATAAATTCATATTTTACAAGCATTTTGATATCGATTTTGCAGTAGGCAGCCATTTAATGTCACTCTTGCGCATCGATCTGTTCATGATTGCCGAATAGTAATGGAATTATTGATTTAATTTGATAAAGCTGCAACCTTTAGCTACATTTTAAGGGGTTTTTATTAAGGTAACCATACGCGTTTGGATTTTAAGCTAGGTTTTAAGGGTATTACTTTTAAAATAAACATATAAATTCATATTTTACAAGCATTTTGATATCGATTTTGCAGTAGGCAGCCATTTAATGTCACTCTTGCGCATCGATCTGTTCATGATTGCCGAATAGTAATGGAATTATTGATTTAATTTGATAAAGCTGCAACCTTTAGCTACATTTTAAGGGGTTTTTATTAAGGTAACCATACGCGTTTGGATTTTAAGCTAGGTTTTAAGGGTATTACTTTTAAAATAAACATATAAATTCATATTTTACAAGCATTTTGATATCGATTTTGCAGTAGGCAGCCATTTAATGTCACTCTTGCGCATCGATCTGTTCATGATTGCCGAATAGTAATGGAATTATTGATTTAATTTGATAAAGCTACAACCTTTAGCTACATTTTAAGGGGTTTTTATTAAGGTAACCATACGCGTTTGGATTTTAAGCTAGGTTTTAAGGGTATTACTTTTAAAATAAACATATAAATTCATATTTTACAAGCATATTGATATCGATTTTGCAGTAGGCAGCCATTTAATGTCACTCTTGCGCATCGATCTGTTCATGATTGCCGAATAGTAATGGAATTATTGATTTAATTTGATAAAGCTGCAACCTTTAGCTACATTTTAAGGGGTTTTTATTAAGGTAACCATACGCGTTTGGATTTTAAGCTAGGTTTTAAGGGTATTACTTTTAAAATAAACATATAAATTCATATTTTACAAGCATTTTGATATCGATTTTGCAGTAGGCAGCCATTTAATGTCACTCTTGCGCATCGATCTGTTCATGATTGCCGAATAGTAATGGAATTATTGATTTAATTTGATAAAGCTGCAACCTTTAGCTACATTTTAAGGGGTTTTTATTAAGGTAACCATACGCGTTTGGATTTTAAGCTAGGTTTTAAGGGTATTACTTTTAAAATAAACATATAAATTCATATTTTACAAGCATTTTGATATCGATTTTGCAGTAGGCAGCCATTTAATGTCACTCTTGCGCATCGATCTGTTCATGATTGCCGAATAGTAATGGAATTATTGATTTAATTTGATAAAGCTGCAACCTTTAGCTACATTTTAAGGGGTTTTTATTAAGGTAACCATACGCGTTTGGATTTTAAGCTAGGTTTTAAGGGTATTACTTTTAAAATAAACATATAAATTCATATTTCAATCAAAAACAAAGCAATGCCAAATAAAAAACAAGCTCGTCTTTTCCTGCTCTTCGTAATAGATTTTTTGCTAACCCACATGTAAAATGACGCTACCAGCTGATACTAATCGCAGCCAACCTTCCCATTTCACAGCACAGTATTCCCCCCTTTTATGCAATGACCCTAAACCAAAACCCACCATAGTCAATAAAGTATATAAAATTCATATTTATTATAAGGCGTACTCAATTAACAAAAAATTGCGTTATTATTACCCAATAGTGCATTGTAGCTTCAAAATCGATTTCGGTTTATACGCACTAAGCACTCCTCGTTTGTAGAAAACGCATATTTACACCCAAAAACTGCTTATATCCGAGTAATACTGTTGCAGTATTGCAGCAGGTGGTACTTATTTTCGTTCACACGCTTCTGGCTCATATACATGTTGCATTCACAATTCACAGATACGTGTTCGCAAAACTGTCACATATATATAACTATCCACACCTCCTCCACCATGTTTGTCGCGGTGCGTGCGCCGTACACGTCCCCTTTAGCACTTCGTGCCTGGGAGGGTGGGTGGGCAAAATTTTCATAATTAGCAAGTTTGCTGTCGTAAGGTACTAGTGTAGGATACGTCCGGAAGGGAAGATAAATAGACCCAATGAATGGAAGACGGTCGAGGTACACAGAGACGACAGACTAAGATAGAATACACAAGACTCCAGCTAGGTTTTAAGGGTATTACTTTTAAAATAAACATATAAATTCATATTTTACAAGCATTTTGATATCGATTTTGCAGTAGGCAGCCATTTAATGTCACTCTTGCGCATCGATCTGTTCATGATTGCCGAATAGTAATGGAATTATTGATTTAATTTGATAAAGCTGCAACCTTTAGCTACATTTTAAGGGGTTTTTATTAAGGTAACCATACGCGTTTGGATTTTAAGCTAGGTTTTAAGGGTATTACTTTTAAAATAAACATATAAATTCATATTTTACAAGCATTTTGATATCGATTTTGCAGTAGGCAGCCATTTAATGTCACTCTTGCGCATCGATCTGTTCATGATTGCCGAATAGTAATGGAATTATTGATTTAATTTGATAAAGCTGCAACCTTTAGCTACATTTTAAGGGGTTTTTATTAAGGTAACCATACGCGTTTGGATTTTAAGCTAGGTTTTAAGGGTATTACTTTTAAAATAAACATATAAATTCATATTTTACAAGCATTTTGATATCGATTTTGCAGTAGGCAGCCATTTAATGTCACTCTTGCGCATCGATCTGTTCATGATTGCCGAATAGTAATGGAATTATTGATTTAATTTGATAAAGCTGCAACCTTTAGCTACATTTTAAGGGGTTTTTAATAAGGTAACCATACGCGTTTGGATTTTAAGCTAGGTTTTAAGGGTATTACTTTTAAAATAAACATATAAATTCATATTTTACAAGCATTTTGATATCGATTTTGCAGTAGGCAGCCATTTAATGTCACTCTTGCGCATCGATCTGTTCATGATTGCCGAATAGTAATGGAATTATTGATTTAATTTGATAAAGCTGCAACCTTTAGCTACATTTTAAGGGGTTTTTATTAAGGTAACCATACGCGTTTGGATTTTAAGCTAGGTTTTAAGGGTATTACTTTTAAAATAAACATATAAATTCATATTTTACAAGCATTTTGATATCGATTTTGCAGTAGGCAGCCATTTAATGTCACTCTTGCGCATCGATCTGTTCATGATTGCCGAATAGTAATGGAATTATTGATTTAATTTGATAAAGCTGCAACCTTTAGCTACATTTTAAGGGGTTTTTATTAAGGTAACCATACGCGTTTGGATTTTAAGCTAGGTTTTAAGGGTATTACTTTTAAAATAAACATATAAATTCATATTTTACAAGCATTTTGATATCGATTTTGCAGTAGGCAGCCATTTAATGTCACTCTTGCGCATCGATCTGTTCATGATTGCCGAATAGTAATGGAATTATTGATTTAATTTGATAAAGCTGCAACCTTTAGCTACATTTTAAGGGGTTTTTAATAAGGTAACCATACGCGTTTGGATTTTAAGCTAGGTTTTAAGGGTATTACTTTTAAAATAAACATATAAATTCATATTTTACAAGCATTTTGATATCGATTTTGCAGTAGGCAGCCATTTAATGTCACTCTTGCGCATCGATCTGTTCATGATTGCCGAATAGTAATGGAATTATTGATTTAATTTGATAAAGCTGCAACCTTTAGCTACATTTTAAGGGGTTTTTATTAAGGTAACCATACGCGTTTGGATTTTAAGCTAGGTTTTAAGGGTATTACTTTTAAAATAAACATATAAATTCATATTTTACAAGCATTTTGATATCGATTTTGCAGTAGGCAGCCATTTAATGTCACTCTTGCGCATCGATCTGTTCATGATTGCCGAATAGTAATGGAATTATTGATTTAATTTGATAAAGCTGCAACCTTTAGCTACATTTTAAGGGGTTTTTATTAAGGTAACCATACGCGTTTGGATTTTAAGCTAGGTTTTAAGGGTATTACTTTTAAAATAAACATATAAATTCATATTTTACAAGCATTTTGATATCGATTTTGCAGTAGGCAGCCATTTAATGTCACTCTTGCGCATCGATCTGTTCATGATTGCCGAATAGTAATGGAATTATTGATTTAATTTGATAAAGCTGCAACCTTTAGCTACATTTTAAGGGGTTTTTATTAAGGTAACCATACGCGTTTGGATTTTAAGCTAGGTTTTAAGGGTATTACTTTTAAAATAAACATATAAATTCATATTTTACAAGCATTTTGATATCGATTTTGCAGTAGGCAGCCATTTAATGTCACTCTTGCGCATCGATCTGTTCATGATTGCCGAATAGTAATGGAATTATTGATTTAATTTGATAAAGCTGCAACCTTTAGCTACATTTTAAGGGGTTTTTATTAAGGTAACCATACGCGTTTGGATTTTAAGCTAGGTTTTAAGGGTATTACTTTTAAAATAAACATATAAATTCATATTTTACAAGCATTTTGATATCGATTTTGCAGTAGGCAGCCATTTAATGTCACTCTTGCGCATCGATCTGTTCATGATTGCCGAATAGTAATGGAATTATTGATTTAATTTGATAAAGCTACAACCTTTAGCTACATTTTAAGGGGTTTTTATTAAGGTAACCATACGCGTTTGGATTTTAAGCTAGGTTTTAAGGGTATTACTTTTAAAATAAACATATAAATTCATATTTTACAAGCATATTGATATCGATTTTGCAGTAGGCAGCCATTTAATGTCACTCTTGCGCATCGATCTGTTCATGATTGCCGAATAGTAATGGAATTATTGATTTAATTTGATAAAGCTGCAACCTTTAGCTACATTTTAAGGGGTTTTTATTAAGGTAACCATACGCGTTTGGATTTTAAGCTAGGTTTTAAGGGTATTACTTTTAAAATAAACATATAAATTCATATTTTACAAGCATTTTGATATCGATTTTGCAGTAGGCAGCCATTTAATGTCACTCTTGCGCATCGATCTGTTCATGATTGCCGAATAGTAATGGAATTATTGATTTAATTTGATAAAGCTGCAACCTTTAGCTACATTTTAAGGGGTTTTTATTAAGGTAACCATACGCGTTTGGATTTTAAGCTAGGTTTTAAGGGTATTACTTTTAAAATAAACATATAAATTCATATTTTACAAGCATTTTGATATCGATTTTGCAGTAGGCAGCCATTTAATGTCACTCTTGCGCATCGATCTGTTCATGATTGCCGAATAGTAATGGAATTATTGATTTAATTTGATAAAGCTGCAACCTTTAGCTACATTTTAAGGGGTTTTTATTAAGGTAACCATACGCGTTTGGATTTTAAGCTAGGTTTTAAGGGTATTACTTTTAAAATAAACATATAAATTCATATTTTACAAGCATTTTGATATCGATTTTGCAGTAGGCAGCCATTTAATGTCACTCTTGCGCATCGATCTGTTCATGATTGCCGAATAGTAATGGAATTATTGATTTAATTTGATAAAGCTGCAACCTTTAGCTACATTTTAAGGGGTTTTTATTAAGGTAACCATACGCGTTTGGATTTTAAGCTAGGTTTTAAGGGTATTACTTTTAAAATAAACATATAAATTCATATTTTACAAGCATTTTGATATCGATTTTGCAGTAGGCAGCCATTTAATGTCACTCTTGCGCATCGATCTGTTCATGATTGCCGAATAGTAATGGAATTATTGATTTAATTTGATAAAGCTGCAACCTTTAGCTACATTTTAAGGGGTTTTTAATAAGGTAACCATACGCGTTTGGATTTTAAGCTAGGTTTTAAGGGTATTACTTTTAAAATAAACATATAAATTCATATTTTACAAGCATTTTGATATCGATTTTGCAGTAGGCAGCCATTTAATGTCACTCTTGCGCATCGATCTGTTCATGATTGCCGAATAGTAATGGAATTATTGATTTAATTTGATAAAGCTGCAACCTTTAGCTACATTTTAAGGGGTTTTTATTAAGGTAACCATACGCGTTTGGATTTTAAGCTAGGTTTTAAGGGTATTACTTTTAAAATAAACATATAAATTCATATTTTACAAGCATTTTGATATCGATTTTGCAGTAGGCAGCCATTTAATGTCACTCTTGCGCATCGATCTGTTCATGATTGCCGAATAGTAATGGAATTATTGATTTAATTTGATAAAGCTGCAACCTTTAGCTACATTTTAAGGGGTTTTTATTAAGGTAACCATACGCGTTTGGATTTTAAGCTAGGTTTTAAGGGTATTACTTTTAAAATAAACATATAAATTCATATTTTACAAGCATTTTGATATCGATTTTGCAGTAGGCAGCCATTTAATGTCACTCTTGCGCATCGATCTGTTCATGATTGCCGAATAGTAATGGAATTATTGATTTAATTTGATAAAGCTGCAACCTTTAGCTACATTTTAAGGGGTTTTTATTAAGGTAACCATACGCGTTTGGATTTTAAGCTAGGTTTTAAGGGTATTACTTTTAAAATAAACATATAAATTCATATTTTACAAGCATTTTGATATCGATTTTGCAGTAGGCAGCCATTTAATGTCACTCTTGCGCATCGATCTGTTCATGATTGCCGAATAGTAATGGAATTATTGATTTAATTTGATAAAGCTGCAACCTTTAGCTACATTTTAAGGGGTTTTTATTAAGGTAACCATACGCGTTTGGATTTTAAGCTAGGTTTTAAGGGTATTACTTTTAAAATAAACATATAAATTCATATTTTACAAGCATTTTGATATCGATTTTGCAGTAGGCAGCCATTTAATGTCACTCTTGCGCATCGATCTGTTCATGATTGCCGAATAGTAATGGAATTATTGATTTAATTTGATAAAGCTGCAACCTTTAGCTACATTTTAAGGGGTTTTTATTAAGGTAACCATACGCGTTTGGATTTTAAGCTAGGTTTTAAGGGTATTACTTTTAAAATAAACATATAAATTCATATTTTACAAGCATTTTGATATCGATTTTGCAGTAGGCAGCCATTTAATGTCACTCTTGCGCATCGATCTGTTCATGATTGCCGAATAGTAATGGAATTATTGATTTAATTTGATAAAGCTGCAACCTTTAGCTACATTTTAAGGGGTTTTTATTAAGGTAACCATACGCGTTTGGATTTTAAGCTAGGTTTTAAGGGTATTACTTTTAAAATAAACATATAAATTCATATTTTACAAGCATTTTGATATCGATTTTGCAGTAGGCAGCCATTTAATGTCACTCTTGCGCATCGATCTGTTCATGATTGCCGAATAGTAATGGAATTATTGATTTAATTTGATAAAGCTGCAACCTTTAGCTACATTTTAAGGGGTTTTTATTAAGGTAACCATACGCGTTTGGATTTTAAGCTAGGTTTTAAGGGTATTACTTTTAAAATAAACATATAAATTCATATTTTACAAGCATTTTGATATCGATTTTGCAGTAGGCAGCCATTTAATGTCACTCTTGCGCATCGATCTGTTCATGATTGCCGAATAGTAATGGAATTATTGATTTAATTTGATAAAGCTACAACCTTTAGCTACATTTTAAGGGGTTTTTATTAAGGTAACCATACGCGTTTGGATTTTAAGCTAGGTTTTAAGGGTATTACTTTTAAAATAAACATATAAATTCATATTTTACAAGCATATTGATATCGATTTTGCAGTAGGCAGCCATTTAATGTCACTCTTGCGCATCGATCTGTTCATGATTGCCGAATAGTAATGGAATTATTGATTTAATTTGATAAAGCTGCAACCTTTAGCTACATTTTAAGGGGTTTTTATTAAGGTAACCATACGCGTTTGGATTTTAAGCTAGGTTTTAAGGGTATTACTTTTAAAATAAACATATAAATTCATATTTTACAAGCATTTTGATATCGATTTTGCAGTAGGCAGCCATTTAATGTCACTCTTGCGCATCGATCTGTTCATGATTGCCGAATAGTAATGGAATTATTGATTTAATTTGATAAAGCTGCAACCTTTAGCTACATTTTAAGGGGTTTTTATTAAGGTAACCATACGCGTTTGGATTTTAAGCTAGGTTTTAAGGGTATTACTTTTAAAATAAACATATAAATTCATATTTTACAAGCATTTTGATATCGATTTTGCAGTAGGCAGCCATTTAATGTCACTCTTGCGCATCGATCTGTTCATGATTGCCGAATAGTAATGGAATTATTGATTTAATTTGATAAAGCTGCAACCTTTAGCTACATTTTAAGGGGTTTTTATTAAGGTAACCATACGCGTTTGGATTTTAAGCTAGGTTTTAAGGGTATTACTTTTAAAATAAACATATAAATTCATATTTCAATCAAAAACAAAGCAATGCCAAATAAAAAACAAGCTCGTCTTTTCCTGCTCTTCGTAATAGATTTTTTGCTAACCCACATGTAAAATGACGCTACCAGCTGATACTAATCGCAGCCAACCTTCCCATTTCACAGCACAGTATTCCCCCCTTTTATGCAATGACCCTAAACCAAAACCCACCATAGTCAATAAAGTATATAAAATTCATATTTATTATAAGGCGTACTCAATTAACAAAAAATTGCGTTATTATTACCCAATAGTGCATTGTAGCTTCAAAATCGATTTCGGTTTATACGCACTAAGCACTCCTCGTTTGTAGAAAACGCATATTTACACCCAAAAACTGCTTATATCCGAGTAATACTGTTGCAGTATTGCAGCAGGTGGTACTTATTTTCGTTCACACGCTTCTGGCTCATATACATGTTGCATTCACAATTCACAGATACGTGTTCGCAAAACTGTCACATATATATAACTATCCACACCTCCTCCACCATGTTTGTCGCGGTGCGTGCGCCGTACACGTCCCCTTTAGCACTTCGTGCCTGGGAGGGTGGGTGGGCAAAATTTTCATAATTAGCAAGTTTGCTGTCGTAAGGTACTAGTGTAGGATACGTCCGGAAGGGAAGATAAATAGACCCAATGAATGGAAGACGGTCGAGGTACACAGAGACGACAGACTAAGATAGAATACACAAGACTCCAGCTAGGTTTTAAGGGTATTACTTTTAAAATAAACATATAAATTCATATTTTACAAGCATTTTGATATCGATTTTGCAGTAGGCAGCCATTTAATGTCACTCTTGCGCATCGATCTGTTCATGATTGCCGAATAGTAATGGAATTATTGATTTAATTTGATAAAGCTGCAACCTTTAGCTACATTTTAAGGGGTTTTTATTAAGGTAACCATACGCGTTTGGATTTTAAGCTAGGTTTTAAGGGTATTACTTTTAAAATAAACATATAAATTCATATTTTACAAGCATTTTGATATCGATTTTGCAGTAGGCAGCCATTTAATGTCACTCTTGCGCATCGATCTGTTCATGATTGCCGAATAGTAATGGAATTATTGATTTAATTTGATAAAGCTGCAACCTTTAGCTACATTTTAAGGGGTTTTTATTAAGGTAACCATACGCGTTTGGATTTTAAGCTAGGTTTTAAGGGTATTACTTTTAAAATAAACATATAAATTCATATTTTACAAGCATTTTGATATCGATTTTGCAGTAGGCAGCCATTTAATGTCACTCTTGCGCATCGATCTGTTCATGATTGCCGAATAGTAATGGAATTATTGATTTAATTTGATAAAGCTGCAACCTTTAGCTACATTTTAAGGGGTTTTTAATAAGGTAACCATACGCGTTTGGATTTTAAGCTAGGTTTTAAGGGTATTACTTTTAAAATAAACATATAAATTCATATTTTACAAGCATTTTGATATCGATTTTGCAGTAGGCAGCCATTTAATGTCACTCTTGCGCATCGATCTGTTCATGATTGCCGAATAGTAATGGAATTATTGATTTAATTTGATAAAGCTGCAACCTTTAGCTACATTTTAAGGGGTTTTTATTAAGGTAACCATACGCGTTTGGATTTTAAGCTAGGTTTTAAGGGTATTACTTTTAAAATAAACATATAAATTCATATTTTACAAGCATTTTGATATCGATTTTGCAGTAGGCAGCCATTTAATGTCACTCTTGCGCATCGATCTGTTCATGATTGCCGAATAGTAATGGAATTATTGATTTAATTTGATAAAGCTGCAACCTTTAGCTACATTTTAAGGGGTTTTTAATAAGGTAACCATACGCGTTTGGATTTTAAGCTAGGTTTTAAGGGTATTACTTTTAAAATAAACATATAAATTCATATTTTACAAGCATTTTGATATCGATTTTGCAGTAGGCAGCCATTTAATGTCACTCTTGCGCATCGATCTGTTCATGATTGCCGAATAGTAATGGAATTATTGATTTAATTTGATAAAGCTGCAACCTTTAGCTACATTTTAAGGGGTTTTTATTAAGGTAACCATACGCGTTTGGATTTTAAGCTAGGTTTTAAGGGTATTACTTTTAAAATAAACATATAAATTCATATTTTACAAGCATTTTGATATCGATTTTGCAGTAGGCAGCCATTTAATGTCACTCTTGCGCATCGATCTGTTCATGATTGCCGAATAGTAATGGAATTATTGATTTAATTTGATAAAGCTGCAACCTTTAGCTACATTTTAAGGGGTTTTTATTAAGGTAACCATACGCGTTTGGATTTTAAGCTAGGTTTTAAGGGTATTACTTTTAAAATAAACATATAAATTCATATTTTACAAGCATTTTGATATCGATTTTGCAGTAGGCAGCCATTTAATGTCACTCTTGCGCATCGATCTGTTCATGATTGCCGAATAGTAATGGAATTATTGATTTAATTTGATAAAGCTGCAACCTTTAGCTACATTTTAAGGGGTTTTTAATAAGGTAACCATACGCGTTTGGATTTTAAGCTAGGTTTTAAGGGTATTACTTTTAAAATAAACATATAAATTCATATTTTACAAGCATTTTGATATCGATTTTGCAGTAGGCAGCCATTTAATGTCACTCTTGCGCATCGATCTGTTCATGATTGCCGAATAGTAATGGAATTATTGATTTAATTTGATAAAGCTGCAACCTTTAGCTACATTTTAAGGGGTTTTTATTAAGGTAACCATACGCGTTTGGATTTTAAGCTAGGTTTTAAGGGTATTACTTTTAAAATAAACATATAAATTCATATTTTACAAGCATTTTGATATCGATTTTGCAGTAGGCAGCCATTTAATGTCACTCTTGCGCATCGATCTGTTCATGATTGCCGAATAGTAATGGAATTATTGATTTAATTTGATAAAGCTGCAACCTTTAGCTACATTTTAAGGGGTTTTTATTAAGGTAACCATACGCGTTTGGATTTTAAGCTAGGTTTTAAGGGTATTACTTTTAAAATAAACATATAAATTCATATTTTACAAGCATTTTGATATCGATTTTGCAGTAGGCAGCCATTTAATGTCACTCTTGCGCATCGATCTGTTCATGATTGCCGAATAGTAATGGAATTATTGATTTAATTTGATAAAGCTGCAACCTTTAGCTACATTTTAAGGGGTTTTTATTAAGGTAACCATACGCGTTTGGATTTTAAGCTAGGTTTTAAGGGTATTACTTTTAAAATAAACATATAAATTCATATTTTACAAGCATTTTGATATCGATTTTGCAGTAGGCAGCCATTTAATGTCACTCTTGCGCATCGATCTGTTCATGATTGCCGAATAGTAATGGAATTATTGATTTAATTTGATAAAGCTGCAACCTTTAGCTACATTTTAAGGGGTTTTTATTAAGGTAACCATACGCGTTTGGATTTTAAGCTAGGTTTTAAGGGTATTACTTTTAAAATAAACATATAAATTCATATTTTACAAGCATTTTGATATCGATTTTGCAGTAGGCAGCCATTTAATGTCACTCTTGCGCATCGATCTGTTCATGATTGCCGAATAGTAATGGAATTATTGATTTAATTTGATAAAGCTACAACCTTTAGCTACATTTTAAGGGGTTTTTATTAAGGTAACCATACGCGTTTGGATTTTAAGCTAGGTTTTAAGGGTATTACTTTTAAAATAAACATATAAATTCATATTTTACAAGCATATTGATATCGATTTTGCAGTAGGCAGCCATTTAATGTCACTCTTGCGCATCGATCTGTTCATGATTGCCGAATAGTAATGGAATTATTGATTTAATTTGATAAAGCTGCAACCTTTAGCTACATTTTAAGGGGTTTTTATTAAGGTAACCATACGCGTTTGGATTTTAAGCTAGGTTTTAAGGGTATTACTTTTAAAATAAACATATAAATTCATATTTTACAAGCATTTTGATATCGATTTTGCAGTAGGCAGCCATTTAATGTCACTCTTGCGCATCGATCTGTTCATGATTGCCGAATAGTAATGGAATTATTGATTTAATTTGATAAAGCTGCAACCTTTAGCTACATTTTAAGGGGTTTTTATTAAGGTAACCATACGCGTTTGGATTTTAAGCTAGGTTTTAAGGGTATTACTTTTAAAATAAACATATAAATTCATATTTTACAAGCATTTTGATATCGATTTTGCAGTAGGCAGCCATTTAATGTCACTCTTGCGCATCGATCTGTTCATGATTGCCGAATAGTAATGGAATTATTGATTTAATTTGATAAAGCTGCAACCTTTAGCTACATTTTAAGGGGTTTTTATTAAGGTAACCATACGCGTTTGGATTTTAAGCTAGGTTTTAAGGGTATTACTTTTAAAATAAACATATAAATTCATATTTCAATCAAAAACAAAGCAATGCCAAATAAAAAACAAGCTCGTCTTTTCCTGCTCTTCGTAATAGATTTTTTGCTAACCCACATGTAAAATGACGCTACCAGCTGATACTAATCGCAGCCAACCTTCCCATTTCACAGCACAGTATTCCCCCCTTTTATGCAATGACCCTAAACCAAAACCCACCATAGTCAATAAAGTATATAAAATTCATATTTATTATAAGGCGTACTCAATTAACAAAAAATTGCGTTATTATTACCCAATAGTGCATTGTAGCTTCAAAATCGATTTCGGTTTATACGCACTAAGCACTCCTCGTTTGTAGAAAACGCATATTTACACCCAAAAACTGCTTATATCCGAGTAATACTGTTGCAGTATTGCAGCAGGTGGTACTTATTTTCGTTCACACGCTTCTGGCTCATATACATGTTGCATTCACAATTCACAGATACGTGTTCGCAAAACTGTCACATATATATAACTATCCACACCTCCTCCACCATGTTTGTCGCGGTGCGTGCGCCGTACACGTCCCCTTTAGCACTTCGTGCCTGGGAGGGTGGGTGGGCAAAATTTTCATAATTAGCAAGTTTGCTGTCGTAAGGTACTAGTGTAGGATACGTCCGGAAGGGAAGATAAATAGACCCAATGAATGGAAGACGGTCGAGGTACACAGAGACGACAGACTAAGATAGAATACACAAGACTCCAGCTAGGTTTTAAGGGTATTACTTTTAAAATAAACATATAAATTCATATTTTACAAGCATTTTGATATCGATTTTGCAGTAGGCAGCCATTTAATGTCACTCTTGCGCATCGATCTGTTCATGATTGCCGAATAGTAATGGAATTATTGATTTAATTTGATAAAGCTGCAACCTTTAGCTACATTTTAAGGGGTTTTTATTAAGGTAACCATACGCGTTTGGATTTTAAGCTAGGTTTTAAGGGTATTACTTTTAAAATAAACATATAAATTCATATTTTACAAGCATTTTGATATCGATTTTGCAGTAGGCAGCCATTTAATGTCACTCTTGCGCATCGATCTGTTCATGATTGCCGAATAGTAATGGAATTATTGATTTAATTTGATAAAGCTGCAACCTTTAGCTACATTTTAAGGGGTTTTTATTAAGGTAACCATACGCGTTTGGATTTTAAGCTAGGTTTTAAGGGTATTACTTTTAAAATAAACATATAAATTCATATTTTACAAGCATTTTGATATCGATTTTGCAGTAGGCAGCCATTTAATGTCACTCTTGCGCATCGATCTGTTCATGATTGCCGAATAGTAATGGAATTATTGATTTAATTTGATAAAGCTGCAACCTTTAGCTACATTTTAAGGGGTTTTTATTAAGGTAACCATACGCGTTTGGATTTTAAGCTAGGTTTTAAGGGTATTACTTTTAAAATAAACATATAAATTCATATTTTACAAGCATTTTGATATCGATTTTGCAGTAGGCAGCCATTTAATGTCACTCTTGCGCATCGATCTGTTCATGATTGCCGAATAGTAATGGAATTATTGATTTAATTTGATAAAGCTGCAACCTTTAGCTACATTTTAAGGGGTTTTTATTAAGGTAACCATACGCGTTTGGATTTTAAGCTAGGTTTTAAGGGTATTACTTTTAAAATAAACATATAAATTCATATTTTACAAGCATTTTGATATCGATTTTGCAGTAGGCAGCCATTTAATGTCACTCTTGCGCATCGATCTGTTCATGATTGCCGAATAGTAATGGAATTATTGATTTAATTTGATAAAGCTGCAACCTTTAGCTACATTTTAAGGGGTTTTTAATAAGGTAACCATACGCGTTTGGATTTTAAGCTAGGTTTTAAGGGTATTACTTTTAAAATAAACATATAAATTCATATTTTACAAGCATTTTGATATCGATTTTGCAGTAGGCAGCCATTTAATGTCACTCTTGCGCATCGATCTGTTCATGATTGCCGAATAGTAATGGAATTATTGATTTAATTTGATAAAGCTGCAACCTTTAGCTACATTTTAAGGGGTTTTTATTAAGGTAACCATACGCGTTTGGATTTTAAGCTAGGTTTTAAGGGTATTACTTTTAAAATAAACATATAAATTCATATTTTACAAGCATTTTGATATCGATTTTGCAGTAGGCAGCCATTTAATGTCACTCTTGCGCATCGATCTGTTCATGATTGCCGAATAGTAATGGAATTATTGATTTAATTTGATAAAGCTGCAACCTTTAGCTACATTTTAAGGGGTTTTTAATAAGGTAACCATACGCGTTTGGATTTTAAGCTAGGTTTTAAGGGTATTACTTTTAAAATAAACATATAAATTCATATTTTACAAGCATTTTGATATCGATTTTGCAGTAGGCAGCCATTTAATGTCACTCTTGCGCATCGATCTGTTCATGATTGCCGAATAGTAATGGAATTATTGATTTAATTTGATAAAGCTGCAACCTTTAGCTACATTTTAAGGGGTTTTTATTAAGGTAACCATACGCGTTTGGATTTTAAGCTAGGTTTTAAGGGTATTACTTTTAAAATAAACATATAAATTCATATTTTACAAGCATTTTGATATCGATTTTGCAGTAGGCAGCCATTTAATGTCACTCTTGCGCATCGATCTGTTCATGATTGCCGAATAGTAATGGAATTATTGATTTAATTTGATAAAGCTGCAACCTTTAGCTACATTTTAAGGGGTTTTTATTAAGGTAACCATACGCGTTTGGATTTTAAGCTAGGTTTTAAGGGTATTACTTTTAAAATAAACATATAAATTCATATTTTACAAGCATTTTGATATCGATTTTGCAGTAGGCAGCCATTTAATGTCACTCTTGCGCATCGATCTGTTCATGATTGCCGAATAGTAATGGAATTATTGATTTAATTTGATAAAGCTGCAACCTTTAGCTACATTTTAAGGGGTTTTTAATAAGGTAACCATACGCGTTTGGATTTTAAGCTAGGTTTTAAGGGTATTACTTTTAAAATAAACATATAAATTCATATTTTACAAGCATTTTGATATCGATTTTGCAGTAGGCAGCCATTTAATGTCACTCTTGCGCATCGATCTGTTCATGATTGCCGAATAGTAATGGAATTATTGATTTAATTTGATAAAGCTGCAACCTTTAGCTACATTTTAAGGGGTTTTTATTAAGGTAACCATACGCGTTTGGATTTTAAGCTAGGTTTTAAGGGTATTACTTTTAAAATAAACATATAAATTCATATTTTACAAGCATTTTGATATCGATTTTGCAGTAGGCAGCCATTTAATGTCACTCTTGCGCATCGATCTGTTCATGATTGCCGAATAGTAATGGAATTATTGATTTAATTTGATAAAGCTGCAACCTTTAGCTACATTTTAAGGGGTTTTTATTAAGGTAACCATACGCGTTTGGATTTTAAGCTAGGTTTTAAGGGTATTACTTTTAAAATAAACATATAAATTCATATTTTACAAGCATTTTGATATCGATTTTGCAGTAGGCAGCCATTTAATGTCACTCTTGCGCATCGATCTGTTCATGATTGCCGAATAGTAATGGAATTATTGATTTAATTTGATAAAGCTGCAACCTTTAGCTACATTTTAAGGGGTTTTTATTAAGGTAACCATACGCGTTTGGATTTTAAGCTAGGTTTTAAGGGTATTACTTTTAAAATAAACATATAAATTCATATTTTACAAGCATTTTGATATCGATTTTGCAGTAGGCAGCCATTTAATGTCACTCTTGCGCATCGATCTGTTCATGATTGCCGAATAGTAATGGAATTATTGATTTAATTTGATAAAGCTGCAACCTTTAGCTACATTTTAAGGGGTTTTTATTAAGGTAACCATACGCGTTTGGATTTTAAGCTAGGTTTTAAGGGTATTACTTTTAAAATAAACATATAAATTCATATTTTACAAGCATTTTGATATCGATTTTGCAGTAGGCAGCCATTTAATGTCACTCTTGCGCATCGATCTGTTCATGATTGCCGAATAGTAATGGAATTATTGATTTAATTTGATAAAGCTACAACCTTTAGCTACATTTTAAGGGGTTTTTATTAAGGTAACCATACGCGTTTGGATTTTAAGCTAGGTTTTAAGGGTATTACTTTTAAAATAAACATATAAATTCATATTTTACAAGCATATTGATATCGATTTTGCAGTAGGCAGCCATTTAATGTCACTCTTGCGCATCGATCTGTTCATGATTGCCGAATAGTAATGGAATTATTGATTTAATTTGATAAAGCTGCAACCTTTAGCTACATTTTAAGGGGTTTTTATTAAGGTAACCATACGCGTTTGGATTTTAAGCTAGGTTTTAAGGGTATTACTTTTAAAATAAACATATAAATTCATATTTTACAAGCATTTTGATATCGATTTTGCAGTAGGCAGCCATTTAATGTCACTCTTGCGCATCGATCTGTTCATGATTGCCGAATAGTAATGGAATTATTGATTTAATTTGATAAAGCTGCAACCTTTAGCTACATTTTAAGGGGTTTTTATTAAGGTAACCATACGCGTTTGGATTTTAAGCTAGGTTTTAAGGGTATTACTTTTAAAATAAACATATAAATTCATATTTTACAAGCATTTTGATATCGATTTTGCAGTAGGCAGCCATTTAATGTCACTCTTGCGCATCGATCTGTTCATGATTGCCGAATAGTAATGGAATTATTGATTTAATTTGATAAAGCTGCAACCTTTAGCTACATTTTAAGGGGTTTTTATTAAGGTAACCATACCCGTTTGGATTTTAAGCTAGGTTTTAAGGGTATTACTTTTAAAATAAACATATAAATTCATATTTTACAAGCATTTTGATATCGATTTTGCAGTAGGCAGCCATTTAATGTCACTCTTGCGCATCGATCTGTTCATGATTGCCGAATAGTAATGGAATTATTGATTTAATTTGATAAAGCTGCAACCTTTAGCTACATTTTAAGGGGTTTTTATTAAGGTAACCATACGCGTTTGGATTTTAAGCTAGGTTTTAAGGGTATTACTTTTAAAATAAACATATAAATTCATATTTTACAAGCATTTTGATATCGATTTTGCAGTAGGCAGCCATTTAATGTCACTCTTGCGCATCGATCTGTTCATGATTGCCGAATAGTAATGGAATTATTGATTTAATTTGATAAAGCTGCAACCTTTAGCTACATTTTAAGGGGTTTTTATTAAGGTAACCATACGCGTTTGGATTTTAAGCTAGGTTTTAAGGGTATTACTTTTAAAATAAACATATAAATTCATATTTTACAAGCATTTTGATATCGATTTTGCAGTAGGCAGCCATTTAATGTCACTCTTGCGCATCGATCTGTTCATGATTGCCGAATAGTAATGGAATTATTGATTTAATTTGATAAAGCTGCAACCTTTAGCTACATTTTAAGGGGTTTTTATTAAGGTAACCATACGCGTTTGGATTTTAAGCTAGGTTTTAAGGGTATTACTTTTAAAATAAACATATAAATTCATATTTTACAAGCATTTTGATATCGATTTTGCAGTAGGCAGCCATTTAATGTCACTCTTGCGCATCGATCTGTTCATGATTGCCGAATAGTAATGGAATTATTGATTTAATTTGATAAAGCTGCAACCTTTAGCTACATTTTAAGGGGTTTTTATTAAGGTAACCATACGCGTTTGGATTTTAAGCTAGGTTTTAAGGGTATTACTTTTAAAATAAACATATAAATTCATATTTTACAAGCATTTTGATATCGATTTTGCAGTAGGCAGCCATTTAATGTCACTCTTGCGCATCGATCTGTTCATGATTGCCGAATAGTAATGGAATTATTGATTTAATTTGATAAAGCTGCAACCTTTAGCTACATTTTAAGGGGTTTTTATTAAGGTAACCATACGCGTTTGGATTTTAAGCTAGGTTTTAAGGGTATTACTTTTAAAATAAACATATAAATTCATATTTTACAAGCATTTTGATATCGATTTTGCAGTAGGCAGCCATTTAATGTCACTCTTGCGCATCGATCTGTTCATGATTGCCGAATAGTAATGGAATTATTGATTTAATTTGATAAAGCTGCAACCTTTAGCTACATTTTAAGGGGTTTTTATTAAGGTAACCATACGCGTTTGGATTTTAAGCTAGGTTTTAAGGGTATTACTTTTAAAATAAACATATAAATTCATATTTTACAAGCATTTTGATATCGATTTTGCAGTAGGCAGCCATTTAATGTCACTCTTGCGCATCGATCTGTTCATGATTGCCGAATAGTAATGGAATTATTGATTTAATTTGATAAAGCTGCAACCTTTAGCTACATTTTAAGGGGTTTTTATTAAGGTAACCATACGCGTTTGGATTTTAAGCTAGGTTTTAAGGGTATTACTTTTAAAATAAACATATAAATTCATATTTTACAAGCATTTTGATATCGATTTTGCAGTAGGCAGCCATTTAATGTCACTCTTGCGCATCGATCTGTTCATGATTGCCGAATAGTAATGGAATTATTGATTTAATTTGATAAAGCTGCAACCTTTAGCTACATTTTAAGGGGTTTTTATTAAGGTAACCATACGCGTTTGGATTTTAAGCTAGGTTTTAAGGGTATTACTTTTAAAATAAACATATAAATTCATATTTTACAAGCATTTTGATATCGATTTTGCAGTAGGCAGCCATTTAATGTCACTCTTGCGCATCGATCTGTTCATGATTGCCGAATAGTAATGGAATTATTGATTTAATTTGATAAAGCTGCAACCTTTAGCTACATTTTAAGGGGTTTTTATTAAGGTAACCATACGCGTTTGGATTTGAAGCTAGGTTTTAAGGGTATTACTTTTAAAATAAACATATAAATTCATATTTTACAAGCATTTTGATATCGATTTTGCAGTAGGCAGCCATTTAATGTCACTCTTGCGCATCGATCTGTTCATGATTGCCGAATAGTAATGGAATTATTGATTTAATTTGATAAAGCTGCAACCTTTAGCTACATTTTAAGGGGTTTTTATTAAGGTAACCATACGCGTTTGGATTTTAAGCTAGGTTTTAAGGGTATTACTTTTAAAATAAACATATAAATTCATATTTTACAAGCATTTTGATATCGATTTTGCAGTAGGCAGCCATTTAATGTCACTCTTGCGCATCGATCTGTTCATGATTGCCGAATAGTAATGGAATTATTGATTTAATTTGATAAAGCTGCAACCTTTAGCTACATTTTAAGGGGTTTTTATTAAGGTAACCATACGCGTTTGGATTTTAAGCTAGGTTTTAAGGGTATTACTTTTAAAATAAACATATAAATTCATATTTTACAAGCATTTTGATATCGATTTTGCAGTAGGCAGCCATTTAATGTCACTCTTGCGCATCGATCTGTTCATGATTGCCGAATAGTAATGGAATTATTGATTTAATTTGATAAAGCTACAACCTTTAGCTACATTTTAAGGGGTTTTTATTAAGGTAACCATACGCGTTTGGATTTTAAGCTAGGTTTTAAGGGTATTACTTTTAAAATAAACATATAAATTCATATTTTACAAGCATATTGATATCGATTTTGCAGTAGGCAGCCATTTAATGTCACTCTTGCGCATCGATCTGTTCATGATTGCCGAATAGTAATGGAATTATTGATTTAATTTGATAAAGCTGCAACCTTTAGCTACATTTTAAGGGGTTTTTATTAAGGTAACCATACGCGTTTGGATTTTAAGCTAGGTTTTAAGGGTATTACTTTTAAAATAAACATATAAATTCATATTTTACAAGCATTTTGATATCGATTTTGCAGTAGGCAGCCATTTAATGTCACTCTTGCGCATCGATCTGTTCATGATTGCCGAATAGTAATGGAATTATTGATTTAATTTGATAAAGCTGCAACCTTTAGCTACATTTTAAGGGGTTTTTATTAAGGTAACCATACGCGTTTGGATTTTAAGCTAGGTTTTAAGGGTATTACTTTTAAAATAAACATATAAATTCATATTTTACAAGCATTTTGATATCGATTTTGCAGTAGGCAGCCATTTAATGTCACTCTTGCGCATCGATCTGTTCATGATTGCCGAATAGTAATGGAATTATTGATTTAATTTGATAAAGCTGCAAGCTTTAGCTACATTTTAAGGGGTTTTTATTAAGGTAACCATACCCGGCAGCCGCCGTGGCTCAGTTGGTTAGTGCGTTGGACCGCTAGTCGCAGGCAGCAACCGCAGGTTCAAATACTGCCTGTAATAACACCTAAAAAAAATAACGGGAAAACTCGTTTTCTCTTTCGGTGGCTGTCCTCTCAGCTGGAAATGGCAAACCTCTGAGAGTAAAAATTGCCTATGAAAGAGCTCCCAACCTGCCGTTCGGAACCGGCATAAAACTGTAGGTCCCTTCAACCCGCGTACAAATTCACACGCACAACACGGGTAGTTGCGGGAAGCTAGGCCTTAGTCTCGCGTAAGCGGGCTGTCGTGCCAGTCAATTAATTAATTATTAACCATACCCGTTTGGATTTTAAGCTAGGTTTTAAGGGTATTACTTTTAAAATAAACATATAAATTCATATTTTACAAGCATTTTGATATCGATTTTGCAGTAGGCAGCCATTTAATGTCACTCTTGCGCATCGATCTGTTCATGATTGCCGAATAGTAATGGAATTATTGATTTAATTTGATAAAGCTGCAACCTTTAGCTACATTTTAAGGGGTTTTTATTAAGGTAACCATACGCGTTTGGATTTTAAGCTAGGTTTTAAGGGTATTACTTTTAAAATAAACATATAAATTCATATTTTACAAGCATTTTGATATCGATTTTGCAGTAGGCAGCCATTTAATGTCACTCTTGCGCATCGATCTGTTCATGATTGCCGAATAGTAATGGAATTATTGATTTAATTTGATAAAGCTGCAACCTTTAGCTACATTTTAAGGGGTTTTTATTAAGGTAACCATACGCGTTTGGATTTTAAGCTAGGTTTTAAGGGTATTACTTTTAAAATAAACATATAAATTCATATTTTACAAGCATTTTGATATCGATTTTGCAGTAGGCAGCCATTTAATGTCACTCTTGCGCATCGATCTGTTCATGATTGCCGAATAGTAATGGAATTATTGATTTAATTTGATAAAGCTGCAACCTTTAGCTACATTTTAAGGGGTTTTTATTAAGGTAACCATACGCGTTTGGATTTTAAGCTAGGTTTTAAGGGTATTACTTTTAAAATAAACATATAAATTCATATTTTACAAGCATTTTGATATCGATTTTGCAGTAGGCAGCCATTTAATGTCACTCTTGCGCATCGATCTGTTCATGATTGCCGAATAGTAATGGAATTATTGATTTAATTTGATAAAGCTGCAACCTTTAGCTACATTTTAAGGGGTTTTTATTAAGGTAACCATACGCGTTTGGATTTTAAGCTAGGTTTTAAGGGTATTACTTTTAAAATAAACATATAAATTCATATTTTACAAGCATTTTGATATCGATTTTGCAGTAGGCAGCCATTTAATGTCACTCTTGCGCATCGATCTGTTCATGATTGCCGAATAGTAATGGAATTATTGATTTAATTTGATAAAGCTACAACCTTTAGCTACATTTTAAGGGGTTTTTATTAAGGTAACCATACGCGTTTGGATTTTAAGCTAGGTTTTAAGGGTATTACTTTTAAAATAAACATATAAATTCATATTTTACAAGCATATTGATATCGATTTTGCAGTAGGCAGCCATTTAATGTCACTCTTGCGCATCGATCTGTTCATGATTGCCGAATAGTAATGGAATTATTGATTTAATTTGATAAAGCTGCAACCTTTAGCTACATTTTAAGGGGTTTTTATTAAGGTAACCATACGCGTTTGGATTTTAAGCTAGGTTTTAAGGGTATTACTTTTAAAATAAACATATAAATTCATATTTTACAAGCATTTTGATATCGATTTTGCAGTAGGCAGCCATTTAATGTCACTCTTGCGCATCGATCTGTTCATGATTGCCGAATAGTAATGGAATTATTGATTTAATTTGATAAAGCTGCAACCTTTAGCTACATTTTAAGGGGTTTTTATTAAGGTAACCATACGCGTTTGGATTTTAAGCTAGGTTTTAAGGGTATTACTTTTAAAATAAACATATAAATTCATATTTTACAAGCATTTTGATATCGATTTTGCAGTAGGCAGCCATTTAATGTCACTCTTGCGCATCGATCTGTTCATGATTGCCGAATAGTAATGGAATTATTGATTTAATTTGATAAAGCTGCAACCTTTAGCTACATTTTAAGGGGTTTTTATTAAGGTAACCATACGCGTTTGGATTTTAAGCTAGGTTTTAAGGGTATTACTTTTAAAATAAACATATAAATTCATATTTTACAAGCATTTTGATATCGATTTTGCAGTAGGCAGCCATTTAATGTCACTCTTGCGCATCGATCTGTTCATGATTGCCGAATAGTAATGGAATTATTGATTTAATTTGATAAAGCTGCAACCTTTAGCTACATTTTAAGGGGTTTTTATTAAGGTAACCATACGCGTTTGGATTTTAAGCTAGGTTTTAAGGGTATTACTTTTAAAATAAACATATAAATTCATATTTTACAAGCATTTTGATATCGATTTTGCAGTAGGCAGCCATTTAATGTCACTCTTGCGCATCGATCTGTTCATGATTGCCGAATAGTAATGGAATTATTGATTTAATTTGATAAAGCTGCAACCTTTAGCTACATTTTAAGGGGTTTTTATTAAGGTAACCATACGCGTTTGGATTTTAAGCTAGGTTTTAAGGGTATTACTTTTAAAATAAACATATAAATTCATATTTTACAAGCATTTTGATATCGATTTTGCAGTAGGCAGCCATTTAATGTCACTCTTGCGCATCGATCTGTTCATGATTGCCGAATAGTAATGGAATTATTGATTTAATTTGATAAAGCTGCAACCTTTAGCTACATTTTAAGGGGTTTTTATTAAGGTAACCATACCCGTTTGGATTTTAAGCTAGGTTTTAAGGGTATTACTTTTAAAATAAACATATAAATTCATATTTTACAAGCATTTTGATATCGATTTTGCAGTAGGCAGCCATTTAATGTCACTCTTGCGCATCGATCTGTTCATGATTGCCGAATAGTAATGGAATTATTGATTTAATTTGATAAAGCTGCAACCTTTAGCTACATTTTAAGGGGTTTTTATTAAGGTAACCATACGCGTTTGGATTTTAAGCTAGGTTTTAAGGGTATTACTTTTAAAATAAACATATAAATTCATATTTTACAAGCATTTTGATATCGATTTTGCAGTAGGCAGCCATTTAATGTCACTCTTGCGCATCGATCTGTTCATGATTGCCGAATAGTAATGGAATTATTGATTTAATTTGATAAAGCTGCAACCTTTAGCTACATTTTAAGGGGTTTTTATTAAGGTAACCATACGCGTTTGGATTTTAAGCTAGGTTTTAAGGGTATTACTTTTAAAATAAACATATAAATTCATATTTTACAAGCATTTTGATATCGATTTTGCAGTAGGCAGCCATTTAATGTCACTCTTGCGCATCGATCTGTTCATGATTGCCGAATAGTAATGGAATTATTGATTTAATTTGATAAAGCTGCAACCTTTAGCTACATTTTAAGGGGTTTTTATTAAGGTAACCATACGCGTTTGGATTTTAAGCTAGGTTTTAAGGGTATTACTTTTAAAATAAACATATAAATTCATATTTTACAAGCATTTTGATATCGATTTTGCAGTAGGCAGCCATTTAATGTCACTCTTGCGCATCGATCTGTTCATGATTGCCGAATAGTAATGGAATTATTGATTTAATTTGATAAAGCTGCAACCTTTAGCTACATTTTAAGGGGTTTTTATTAAGGTAACCATACCCGTTTGGATTTTAAGCTAGGTTTTAAGGGTATTACTTTTAAAATAAACATATAAATTCATATTTTACAAGCATTTTGATATCGATTTTGCAGTAGGCAGCCATTTAATGTCACTCTTGCGCATCGATCTGTTCATGATTGCCGAATAGTAATGGAATTATTGATTTAATTTGATAAAGCTGCAACCTTTAGCTACATTTTAAGGGGTTTTTATTAAGGTAACCATACGCGTTTGGATTTTAAGCTAGGTTTTAAGGGTATTACTTTTAAAATAAACATATAAATTCATATTTTACAAGCATTTTGATATCGATTTTGCAGTAGGCAGCCATTTAATGTCACTCTTGCGCATCGATCTGTTCATGATTGCCGAATAGTAATGGAATTATTGATTTAATTTGATAAAGCTGCAACCTTTAGCTACATTTTAAGGGGTTTTTATTAAGGTAACCATACGCGTTTGGATTTTAAGCTAGGTTTTAAGGGTATTACTTTTAAAATAAACATATAAATTCATATTTTACAAGCATTTTGATATCGATTTTGCAGTAGGCAGCCATTTAATGTCACTCTTGCGCATCGATCTGTTCATGATTGCCGAATAGTAATGGAATTATTGATTTAATTTGATAAAGCTGCAACCTTTAGCTACATTTTAAGGGGTTTTTATTAAGGTAACCATACGCGTTTGGATTTTAAGCTAGGTTTTAAGGGTATTACTTTTAAAATAAACATATAAATTCATATTTTACAAGCATTTTGATATCGATTTTGCAGTAGGCAGCCATTTAATGTCACTCTTGCGCATCGATCTGTTCATGATTGCCGAATAGTAATGGAATTATTGATTTAATTTGATAAAGCTGCAACCTTTAGCTACATTTTAAGGGGTTTTTATTAAGGTAACCATACGCGTTTGGATTTTAAGCTAGGTTTTAAGGGTATTACTTTTAAAATAAACATATAAATTCATATTTTACAAGCATTTTGATATCGATTTTGCAGTAGGCAGCCATTTAATGTCACTCTTGCGCATCGATCTGTTCATGATTGCCGAATAGTAATGGAATTATTGATTTAATTTGATAAAGCTGCAACCTTTAGCTACATTTTAAGGGGTTTTTATTAAGGTAACCATACGCGTTTGGATTTTAAGCTAGGTTTTAAGGGTATTACTTTTAAAATAAACATATAAATTCATATTTTACAAGCATTTTGATATCGATTTTGCAGTAGGCAGCCATTTAATGTCACTCTTGCGCATCGATCTGTTCATGATTGCCGAATAGTAATGGAATTATTGATTTAATTTGATAAAGCTGCAACCTTTAGCTACATTTTAAGGGGTTTTTATTAAGGTAACCATACGCGTTTGGATTTTAAGCTAGGTTTTAAGGGTATTACTTTTAAAATAAACATATAAATTCATATTTTACAAGCATTTTGATATCGATTTTGCAGTAGGCAGCCATTTAATGTCATTGCGCATCGATCTGTTCATGATTGCCGAATAGTAATGGAATTATTGATTTAATTTGATAAAGCTGCAACCTTTAGCTACATTTTAAGGGGTTTTTATTAAGGTAACCATACGCGTTTGGATTTTAAGCTAGGTTTTAAGGGTATTACTTTTAAAATAAACATATAAATTCATATTTTACAAGCATTTTGATATCGATTTTGCAGTAGGCAGCCATTTAATGTCACTCTTGCGCATCGATCTGTTCATGATTGCCGAATAGTAATGGAATTATTGATTTAATTTGATAAAGCTGCAACCTTTAGCTACATTTTAAGGGGTTTTTATTAAGGTAACCATACGCGTTTGGATTTTAAGCTAGGTTTTAAGGGTATTACTTTTAAAATAAACATATAAATTCATATTTTACAAGCATTTTGATATCGATTTTGCAGTAGGCAGCCATTTAATGTCACTCTTGCGCATCGATCTGTTCATGATTGCCGAATAGTAATGGAATTATTGATTTAATTTGATAAAGCTGCAACCTTTAGCTACATTTTAAGGGGTTTTTATTAAGGTAACCATACGCGTTTGGATTTTAAGCTAGGTTTTAAGGGTATTACTTTTAAAATAAACATATAAATTCATATTTTACAAGCATTTTGATATCGATTTTGCAGTAGGCAGCCATTTAATGTCACTCTTGCGCATCGATCTGTTCATGATTGCCGAATAGTAATGGAATTATTGATTTAATTTGATAAAGCTGCAACCTTTAGCTACATTTTAAGGGGTTTTTATTAAGGTAACCATACGCGTTTGGATTTTAAGCTAGGTTTTAAGGGTATTACTTTTAAAATAAACATATAAATTCATATTTTACAAGCATTTTGATATCGATTTTGCAGTAGGCAGCCATTTAATGTCACTCTTGCGCATCGATCTGTTCATGATTGCCGAATAGTAATGGAATTATTGATTTAATTTGATAAAGCTGCAACCTTTAGCTACATTTTAAGGGGTTTTTATTAAGGTAACCATACGCGTTTGGATTTTAAGCTAGGTTTTAAGGGTATTACTTTTAAAATAAACATATAAATTCATATTTTACAAGCATTTTGATATCGATTTTGCAGTAGGCAGCCATTTAATGTCACTCTTGCGCATCGATCTGTTCATGATTGCCGAATAGTAATGGAATTATTGATTTAATTTGATAAAGCTGCAACCTTTAGCTACATTTTAAGGGGTTTTTATTAAGGTAACCATACGCGTTTGGATTTTAAGCTAGGTTTTAAGGGTATTACTTTTAAAATAAACATATAAATTCATATTTTACAAGCATTTTGATATCGATTTTGCAGTAGGCAGCCATTTAATGTCACTCTTGCGCATCGATCTGTTCATGATTGCCGAATAGTAATGGAATTATTGATTTAATTTGATAAAGCTGCAACCTTTAGCTACATTTTAAGGGGTTTTTATTAAGGTAACCATACGCGTTTGGATTTTAAGCTAGGTTTTAAGGGTATTACTTTTAAAATAAACATATAAATTCATATTTTACAAGCATTTTGATATCGATTTTGCAGTAGGCAGCCATTTAATGTCACTCTTGCGCATCGATCTGTTCATGATTGCCGAATAGTAATGGAATTATTGATTTAATTTGATAAAGCTGCAACCTTTAGCTACATTTTAAGGGGTTTTTATTAAGGTAACCATACGCGTTTGGATTTTAAGCTAGGTTTTAAGGGTATTACTTTTAAAATAAACATATAAATTCATATTTTACAAGCATTTTGATATCGATTTTGCAGTAGGCAGCCATTTAATGTCACTCTTGCGCATCGATCTGTTCATGATTGCCGAATAGTAATGGAATTATTGATTTAATTTGATAAAGCTGCAACCTTTAGCTACATTTTAAGGGGTTTTTATTAAGGTAACCATACGCGTTTGGATTTTAAGCTAGGTTTTAAGGGTATTACTTTTAAAATAAACATATAAATTCATATTTTACAAGCATTTTGATATCGATTTTGCAGTAGGCAGCCATTTAATGTCACTCTTGCGCATCGATCTGTTCATGATTGCCGAATAGTAATGGAATTATTGATTTAATTTGATAAAGCTGCAACCTTTAGCTACATTTTAAGGGGTTTTTATTAAGGTAACCATACGCGTTTGGATTTTAAGCTAGGTTTTAAGGGTATTACTTTTAAAATAAACATATAAATTCATATTTTACAAGCATTTTGATATCGATTTTGCAGTAGGCAGCCATTTAATGTCACTCTTGCGCATCGATCTGTTCATGATTGCCGAATAGTAATGGAATTATTGATTTAATTTGATAAAGCTGCAACCTTTAGCTACATTTTAAGGGGTTTTTATTAAGGTAACCATACGCGTTTGGATTTTAAGCTAGGTTTTAAGGGTATTACTTTTAAAATAAACATATAAATTCATATTTTACAAGCATTTTGATATCGATTTTGCAGTAGGCAGCCATTTAATGTCACTCTTGCGCATCGATCTGTTCATGATTGCCGAATAGTAATGGAATTATTGATTTAATTTGATAAAGCTGCAACCTTTAGCTACATTTTAAGGGGTTTTTATTAAGGTAACCATACGCGTTTGGATTTTAAGCTAGGTTTTAAGGGTATTACTTTTAAAATAAACATATAAATTCATATTTTACAAGCATTTTGATATCGATTTTGCAGTAGGCAGCCATTTAATGTCACTCTTGCGCATCGATCTGTTCATGATTGCCGAATAGTAATGGAATTATTGATTTAATTTGATAAAGCTGCAACCTTTAGCTACATTTTAAGGGGTTTTTATTAAGGTAACCATACGCGTTTGGATTTTAAGCTAGGTTTTAAGGGTATTACTTTTAAAATAAACATATAAATTCATATTTTACAAGCATTTTGATATCGATTTTGCAGTAGGCAGCCATTTAATGTCACTCTTGCGCATCGATCTGTTCATGATTGCCGAATAGTAATGGAATTATTGATTTAATTTGATAAAGCTGCAACCTTTAGCTACATTTTAAGGGGTTTTTATTAAGGTAACCATACGCGTTTGGATTTTAAGCTAGGTTTTAAGGGTATTACTTTTAAAATAAACATATAAATTCATATTTTACAAGCATTTTGATATCGATTTTGCAGTAGGCAGCCATTTAATGTCACTCTTGCGCATCGATCTGTTCATGATTGCCGAATAGTAATGGAATTATTGATTTAATTTGATAAAGCTGCAACCTTTAGCTACATTTTAAGGGGTTTTTATTAAGGTAACCATACGCGTTTGGATTTTAAGCTAGGTTTTAAGGGTATTACTTTTAAAATAAACATATAAATTCATATTTTACAAGCATTTTGATATCGATTTTGCAGTAGGCAGCCATTTAATGTCACTCTTGCGCATCGATCTGTTCATGATTGCCGAATAGTAATGGAATTATTGATTTAATTTGATAAAGCTGCAACCTTTAGCTACATTTTAAGGGGTTTTTATTAAGGTAACCATACGCGTTTGGATTTTAAGCTAGGTTTTAAGGGTATTACTTTTAAAATAAACATATAAATTCATATTTTACAAGCATTTTGATATCGATTTTGCAGTAGGCAGCCATTTAATGTCACTCTTGCGCATCGATCTGTTCATGATTGCCGAATAGTAATGGAATTATTGATTTAATTTGATAAAGCTGCAACCTTTAGCTACATTTTAAGGGGTTTTTATTAAGGTAACCATACGCGTTTGGATTTTAAGCTAGGTTTTAAGGGTATTACTTTTAAAATAAACATATAAATTCATATTTTACAAGCATTTTGATATCGATTTTGCAGTAGGCAGCCATAGCATTTTGATATCGATTTTGCAGTAGGCAGCCATTTAATGTCACTCTTGCGCATCGATCTGTTCATGATTGCCGAATAGTAATGGAATTATTGATTGATTGATTTTTATTAAGGTAACCATACGCGTTTGGATTTTAAGCTAGGTTTTAAGGGTATTACTTTTAAAATAAACATATAAATTCATATTTTACAAGCATTTTGATATCGATTTTGCAGTAGGCAGCCATTTAATGTCACTCTTGCGCATCGATCTGTTCATGATTGCCGAATAGTAATGGAATTATTGATTTAATTTGATAAAGCTGCAACCTTTAGCTACATTTTAAGGGGTTTTTATTAAGGTAACCATACGCGTTTGGATTTTAAGCTAGGTTTTAAGGGTATTACTTTTAAAATAAACATATAAATTCATATTTTACAAGCATTTTGATATCGATTTTGCAGTAGGCAGCCATTTAATGTCACTCTTGCGCATCGATCTGTTCATGATTGCCGAATAGTAATGGAATTATTGATTTAATTTGATAAAGCTGCAACCTTTAGCTACATTTTAAGGGGTTTTTATTAAGGTAACCATACGCGTTTGGATTTTAAGCTAGGTTTTAAGGGTATTACTTTTAAAATAAACATATAAATTCATATTTTACAAGCATTTTGATATCGATTTTGCAGTAGGCAGCCATTTAATGTCACTCTTGCGCATCGATCTGTTCATGATTGCCGAATAGTAATGGAATTATTGATTTAATTTGATAAAGCTGCAACCTTTAGCTACATTTTAAGGGGTTTTTATTAAGGTAACCATACGCGTTTGGATTTTAAGCTAGGTTTTAAGGGTATTACTTTTAAAATAAACATATAAATTCATATTTTACAAGCATTTTTATATCGATTTTGCAGTAGGCAGCCATTTAATGTCACTCTTGCGCATCGATCTGTTCATGATTGCCGAATAGTAATGGAATTATTGATTTAATTTGATAAAGCTGCAACCTTTAGCTACATTTTAAGGGGTTTTTATTAAGGTAACCATACGCGTTTGGATTTTAAGCTAGGTTTTAAGGGTATTACTTTTAAAATAAACATATAAATTCATATTTTACAAGCATTTTGATATCGATTTTGCAGTAGGCAGCCATTTAATGTCACTCTTGCGCATCGATCTGTTCATGATTGCCGAATAGTAATGGAATTATTGATTTAATTTGATAAAGCTGCAACCTTTAGCTACATTTTAAGGGGTTTTTATTAAGGTAACCATACGCGTTTGGATTTTAAGCTAGGTTTTAAGGGTATTACTTTTAAAATAAACATATAAATTCATATTTTACAAGCATTTTGATATCGATTTTGCAGTAGGCAGCCATTTAATGTCACTCTTGCGCATCGATCTGTTCATGATTGCCGAATAGTAATGGAATTATTGATTTAATTTGATAAAGCTGCAACCTTTAGCTACATTTTAAGGGGTTTTTATTAAGGTAACCATACGCGTTTGGATTTTAAGCTAGGTTTTAAGGGTATTACTTTTAAAATAAACATATAAATTCATATTTTACAAGCATTTTGATATCGATTTTGCAGTAGGCAGCCATTTAATGTCACTCTTGCGCATCGATCTGTTCATGATTGCCGAATAGTAATGGAATTATTGATTTAATTTGATAAAGCTGCAACCTTTAGCTACATTTTAAGGGGTTTTTATTAAGGTAACCATACGCGTTTGGATTTTAAGCTAGGTTTTAAGGGTATTACTTTTAAAATAAACATATAAATTCATATTTTACAAGCATTTTGATATCGATTTTGCAGTAGGCAGCCATTTAATGTCACTCTTGCGCATCGATCTGTTAATGATTGCCGAATAGTAATGGAATTATTGATTTAATTTGATAAAGCTGCAACCTTTAGCTACATTTTAAGGGGTTTTTATTAAGGTAACCATACGCGTTTGGATTTTAAGCTAGGTTTTAAGGGTATTACTTTTAAAATAAACATATAAATTCATATTTTACAAGCATTTTGATATCGATTTTGCAGTAGGCAGCCATTTAATGTCACTCTTGCGCATCGATCTGTTCATGATTGCCGAATAGTAATGGAATTATTGATTTAATTTGATAAAGCTGCAACCTTTAGCTACATTTTAAGGGGTTTTTATTAAGGTAACCATACGCGTTTGGATTTTAAGCTAGGTTTTAAGGGTATTACTTTTAAAATAAACATATAAATTCATATTTTACAAGCATTTTGATATCGATTTTGCAGTAGGCAGCCATTTAATGTCACTCTTGCGCATCGATCTGTTCATGATTGCCGAATAGTAATGGAATTATTGATTTAATTTGATAAAGCTGCAACCTTTAGCTACATTTTAAGGGGTTTTTATTAAGGTAACCATACGCGTTTGGATTTTAAGCTAGGTTTTAAGGGTATTACTTTTAAAATAAACATATAAATTCATATTTTACAAGCATTTTGATATCGATTTTGCAGTAGGCAGCCATTTAATGTCACTCTTGCGCATCGATCTGTTCATGATTGCCGAATAGTAATGGAATTATTGATTTAATTTGATAAAGCTGCAACCTTTAGCTACATTTTAAGGGGTTTTTATTAAGGTAACCATACGCGTTTGGATTTTAAGCTAGGTTTTAAGGGTATTACTTTTAAAATAAACATATAAATTCATATTTTACAAGCATTTTGATATCGATTTTGCAGTAGGCAGCCATTTAATGTCACTCTTGCGCATCGATCTGTTCATGATTGCCGAATAGTAATGGAATTATTGATTTAATTTGATAAAGCTGCAACCTTTAGCTACATTTTAAGGGGTTTTTATTAAGGTAACCATACGCGTTTGGATTTTAAGCTAGGTTTTAAGGGTATTACTTTTAAAATAAACATATAAATTCATATTTTACAAGCATTTTGATATCGATTTTGCAGTAGGCAGCCATTTAATGTCACTCTTGCGCATCGATCTGTTCATGATTGCCGAATAGTAATGGAATTATTGATTTAATTTGATAAAGCTGCAACCTTTAGCTACATTTTAAGGGGTTTTTATTAAGGTAACCATACGCGTTTGGATTTTAAGCTAGGTTTTAAGGGTATTACTTTTAAAATAAACATATAAATTCATATTTTACAAGCATTTTGATATCGATTTTGCAGTAGGCAGCCATTTAATGTCACTCTTGCGCATCGATCTGTTCATGATTGCCGAATAGTAATGGAATTATTGATTTAATTTGATAAAGCTGCAACCTTTAGCTACATTTTAAGGGGTTTTTATTAAGGTAACCATACGCGTTTGGATTTTAAGCTAGGTTTTAAGGGTATTACTTTTAAAATAAACATATAAATTCATATTTTACAAGCATTTTGATATCGATTTTGCAGTAGGCAGCCATTTAATGTCACTCTTGCGCATCGATCTGTTCATGATTGCCGAATAGTAATGGAATTATTGATTTAATTTGATAAAGCTGCAACCTTTAGCTACATTTTAAGGGGTTTTTATTAAGGTAACCATACGCGTTTGGATTTTAAGCTAGGTTTTAAGGGTATTACTTTTAAAATAAACATATAAATTCATATTTTACAAGCATTTTGATATCGATTTTGCAGTAGGCAGCCATTTAATGTCACTCTTGCGCATCGATCTGTTCATGATTGCCGAATAGTAATGGAATTATTGATTTAATTTGATAAAGCTGCAACCTTTAGTTACATTTTAAGGGGTTTTTATTAAGGTAACCATACGCGTTTGGATTTTAAGCTAGGTTTTAAGGGTATTACTTTTAAAATAAACATATAAATTCATATTGTAACGATAAGACAGTCTGTCTGTGTTGAGCAAGCAAAGGGGAAACATGCAATAGTAGTAAAGTAGTAACAAGTGTAAAATTGTAAATAAAGTGACTGTTGGTTTTTATTGACTGCGTTTGAGGAACTAAGTGTGTTTGTTTATTTCAAATTGCACAATCCAGTGATTCGTACTAGCCCACTAGAACTGGTATTTTCGTAACATTTGGTGTCAGAAGTGGGATTGTGCTACTGAATAAATAAAGGACAAAAAAATTAAATAAAATTATAAAACGCAGACATGGTTAAACTCGAGCAACTGAAGGTGGACCAGCTGAAAAAGGAGCTGGCTGCCTGGAATTTGCCGACTGCTGGCGGAAAGGTGGAGTTGCAGCTGCGCTTGCGAGAGGCGTGTGAGGCACGAGGCGTCGATTGGACTGCGCACGAGTTCGGGACGCAGGAGCTAGATTCGACGGCCAAGGTGGAGGAATCGCCTGCCGGTGCTGCGTCGATGCATAGTACGGCTGCAGCGGCTGCGCCACCACAAGCCATGGACATGAGCCAGCTAATGGTCGCAATGAAAGGCATGTTCGAGGCTTCCGACCAGAAAATGGAAACGAAAATTGAGAATGTCAGTCGTGAAAATCGTGAAATGTCGGCGCAGATGGCAGAGCGAATGGAAAACAAGCTTCAGGAAAATTCTGCGCGCTGGGAACAGAAAGTGGAAGAAATCGCCAACCAGCTTAATGTGAAGGTGGAGCACCTGGGGACTCGAGTGGAACACTTGGATAAACGAGTCGACGACCTGGATGATTCCCTGAACAAACGTGTTGACGATCTTGGTGATTCCCTGAACCAACGAGTTGATAGTCTGGCAGACTCGATGAGCAGAAAAATGGACGAGCGGCTTAGGGAGGTACAGCCGCGAGAATGGTTGCCGCCGGTTCCGGAAAGTGTTGCCACCCGAGCGGAAGTGCCTACTTATGATGGGACTACGCCGTTCGATACATTCAAGCTACAATTCGACCTGGCTGCTCTGGAAAATCAGTGGACCGATGTAAGGAAAGGTCGGAGATTGGCGCTGGCTCTTAAAGGTGCTGCGGCTGAGGTAATAAAATCCGTTCCGGAATGTTTACGAAGTGAGTACGAGACCGTCATAAGGGCGCTGGCAGCCAAATACAGCGACGAGCACAACAGAACGCTGTACTACTGTGAGCTGAAGAACCGCAGGCAAAGATCCAACGAGGCGCTGCAGACATATGCAGCGGACATTGAGCGGCTCGTGCAGCTGTCCTACCCGTCCTTCGGCGCTGATGATCTCGAGAGGATGAAGATTGAGGCATTTATCGAAGGTCTTCATGATCCGGAGACACGTCGCAGTGCGTTGATGATGGGCAAGCCGACATTTAGGGAGACGGTGACCAGCGCGATGACATACGAGGCGACATGGATTGGGAGCACTCGGTATGCACCTGCAAGGATACGCCAGATCCAGCCGGACAACGACATTGCGGTCCAGGCAATAAACTCTGAGCCACCGGGCAGGCCACGGGTGGTCTCCTCTAAAGTTGTATGCTGGGTATGTGGCAAGCAGGGCCACATATCACGAGACTGCCGCCAACGAGGGAGGCGTTCCCGTTCTCGATCGCAATCGCCTGAAGCGAGGAATACTGATAATCGAGGCCCAGCCAACAAGCGCAGGGCTGAGGACGGCGAGTCGTTAAACTAAAACGGGTCAGCCCAAAGGGGCGTGAGCTGATCCCCACAATCTGCCGCCCCACCGTCCTTGTCTCACAGCTGAAACGACAGCCCAGCAGCTTGACAATTGAAGGAAGGATAGATGGAAAGCTGTTCGTGTTGACATTGGATACTGGAGCGTCATATTCGATCATAAAAAGGAAGCTGCTGAAGAATTGGGAACCGCTGCATGGCATACAGCTGCGGACTGCGACTGGCGAGCGCGCGCCAGTAAGAGGGAAAGTTACAAAAACGATTACTATCGGCACCAGCAGCCTGGAACATGAGTTCATCGTCGCGGATATAATGGACGACGTGATTATCGGCGTGGATTTCATGATTAGGCACGGTTTTACGCTTGACCTGAAAGGACATGTGCTGAGATATGCCAACGTTGAATTCCCGCTGCACACCGGCTATGAGCGAAGCGTGGCGGTAAGGAAGGTTGTATCGTGTCAACACCAGAAGATACCAGCGAATTCTGAGGCGATTGTGTGGGCAAAGGTGGACGAGGACGAGGGGACGAGTCGGCTGTGGGTTGTAGAAGCACCGAAACAAGGACACGACAACATCATCATCGGACGTACATTAGTGGAACCTAGGAATGGCAGAATACCGGTCAGAATACTGAACCCCCTGAATGCACCCAGATATGTCGGGAAAGATGAGGTAATTGGCGACTGTAAGGAAGCTGTAGCAGTGGTCAATTGCGAGAGTAGCCCGCCGGGAGATAATAAGAAGAGCGGTTTTAATATGGACGCCATACCGCAGGAGAACCAGTGGAGCAGCGAGTTGACGGCCAAGCAGAAACAGAAGGCGAGGTCACTCCTGCAGCACTATGGGGCAATATTTGCGGCAGAAGCAGGCGGAAGAACAGCCATAGTGAAGCACAACATCGACACCGGAAGTGCAAAACCGATTCGCCAACCGCCAAGACGAGTTCCTCTGGCCAAGAGGGAAGAGGTCACAAACTTGATCGAAAACATGCGGAAAGAAAAGGTCATAGAGCCTTCTTCGGGCCCCTGGTGCTCGCCGGTCGTGCTAGTCAAGAAAAAGGATGGCAGTACCCGGTTTTGTGTGGACTACCGGAAGCTCAATGATGTGACCAAGAAGGACAGTTATCCACTACCGCGGATCGATGACACCCTGGACACGCTGTCAGGCACACAGTGGTTCTCCACGCTCGACTTACGCAGCGGCTATTGGCAGGTAGAGCTTGCAGACAAGGACAAGGAGAAGACGGCTTTCAGTGTGGGCGATGGTTTGTGGCAGTTCACCGTCATGCCGTTTGGACTCTGCAACGCACCAGCAACATTCGAGCGGCTAATGGAACGCGTGCTAAAGGGGCTGCATTGGCGGACGTGCCTGGTGTACCTCGACGACATAATCGTGATGGGTAAAAGCTTCGACGACCACCTGGGAAAGCTAAAGGAGGTATTCGAGCGGATACAAAAAGCTGGGCTTAAACTCAACCCGAAGAAGTGCTCGCTGTTCCAAAAAGAGGTCAAGTATCTGGGTCATACGGTTTCTGCCCGCGGAGTACATACGGATGAAGGCAAAATCACGGCGGTGAAGGAGTGGCCCCGGCCACGCAATCTACACGAACTCCGCAGCTTCCTGGGCCTGTGCACATACTACCGCCGATTTGTTCCGGGATTCGCGAACATAGCCAGCAGCTTGCACAAACTGACGAAAAAGAGCCAAGCCTTCGAGTGGAACGAAGAGCAGGAGCAGGCTTTTGTGCGTCTGAAGGAAAAACTGTGCACTGCTCCAATTCTGGCCTTCCCCGTGCCTGGAGAGATGTTTGTGCTGGATACGGATGCAAGCGGGCATAGTATTGGCGGTGTGCTATCACAGATAATAGACGGCCAAGAACAAGTGATAGCATACTACAGTAGGATTCTGTCGAAACCGGAACGCAACTACTGTGTGACGCGGAGAGAACTGCTGGCGGTATTGGACTGCGTAAAACACTTCCACAAATATCTGTATGGACAAAGGTTTCGCCTGCGCACAGATCATGCGGCATTGAGATGGCTCCTGAACTTTAAAGATCCTGAAGGGCAATTGGCGCGGTGGATCGAGCGACTGCAGAGCTACGACTACACGATAGAGCATCGCAAGGGCAGTAGCCATGGAAATGCCGATGCCTTGTCACGCCGTCCGTGCAAAGTCGAATGCAGGCAGTGCTCGCGAGCCGAAAGCAAAGAACAGATAGTGGACGTCCGGTTGGTAAGCGTTATGCCAGAGGAAGAGTGGTCTGCGGAGAGGCTACAAAAGGACCAGCGCGAGGATGCGGATCTTGCAAAAATCGTCGAAGGCAAGGAGCAAGGCGCACGTCCAGACTGGCGGGAGATGGCCGGTGAAAGCCCGATCGCTAAGGCTTACTGGGCGCAGTGGGAAAGTCTGCGGCTGAGGGAAGGATGCCTGTATCGCGAATGGGAGAGCGCGGATGGTCGGACCAGCAACTCCCTAATGGTAGTGCCGAAATGCAGAATCAACGAGGTCATCGAGGCATACCATAACGACTCCAGTGGAGGGCACCTGGGCATCACCAAAACCGTCGCCAAGATAAAAAGACGATTCTACTGGGTAGGATGCCAGGAATCTGTAGCCGAATGGAATAAGAGCTGTGACCGATGTGCAGCCGCGAAAGGTCCGACAAGAAAGTCTCGGGGCCGCATGCAGCAGTACAACGTGGGAGCGCCCTTCGAGCGGATTGCTATGGACGTCGCTGGCCCATTCCCAGTCAGCACTCAAGGCAACAAATATGTGCTGGTGGTAATGGATTACTTCAGCAAATGGCCCGAAGTGTACCCTATTCCTAACCAGGAGGCCACTACGATCTCGGAAAAGCTGGTAAACAACTGGGTAGCCAGGTTCGGAGTTCCGTTGGAGTTGCACTCAGATCAAGGCCGGAATTTCGAGTCTGCGGTATTAAAGGAAGTGTGTGAGCTGCTGGGGATAAGGAAAACTCGTACCACTCCTTTGCACCCACAGTCCGACGGCATGGTGGAACGTTTTAACCGGACACTGGAAGAATATCTGCGGAAGGTGGTAGGCAGAAATCAAAAGGATTGGGACACGCATATTCCCCTGTTCCTGATGGCGTATAGGTCAGCCCCGCACGACACAACATCACTCACTCCAGCCCGAGCAGTGTTCGGCACGGAGTTGCGGTTACCCGCCGACTTGAAGTTCGGGGTAGTCAGCACGACGGGAGGCGCTAAGACGGACTACGTGGTCAATAAGCGGGCGGAACTCGAGGAAATTCACCAGTTTATAAGGAGCCGCACCAAACTGGTCAGCGATAAGGCGAAAGCCCGATATGATCTACGGGCCAACTCAGCAGGGTTCCAAGGAGGCGATCTGGTAATGCTCTACAACCCGCAGCGGGGGAAAGGTTTGTCTCCGAAACTTCAAACATCATGGGAAGGACCTTACAAAGTCGTGACTAGGATTAACGACGTGGTCTATAGGATTCAACGTTGCAGCAATAAAGGCGCTAAGCTGAAGGTAGTCCATTTGGAGCGCTTGGCGCCTTATCACAGCGGAACCTCGGCACTTGTTCGGGTCGAACAAGTCTAAGTGGTGGGCAGTGTAACGATAAGACAGTCTGTCGCTGTGCAAAGCAACCCTGTCGCTACGCGCCGTGCTATAATTCAACCTGGCAATGATGGCAATTCTTAGTCCAACCTGGCAATGATGGAAACTTCTAGTCCAACCTGGCAATGATGGAAACTTCTAGTCTAACCTGGCAATGATGGTCGCGATCGTCATGGAAACCGTCAGTCCACTCTGGAATGTGCGGGAACGATCTGCGCGATGGCCGGACAGGTATAAAAGGCAGCCGGGTGCGGCGCAGCGGGTCAGTCTGATTTTGCCTAGCGGAGTTGCCACGCGGAATAATTAAGCGAATATTTAAGTGTAAAGACAGTGAATTGTAAATCTGTAAAATAAAGTGACTGTTGGTTTTTATTGACTGCGTTTGAGGAACTAAGTGTGTTTGTTTATTTCAAATTGCACAATCCAGTGATTCGTACTAGCCCACTAGAACTGGTATTTTCGTAACAATATTTTACAAGCATTTTGATATCGATTTTGCAGTAGGCAGCCATTTAATGTCACTCTTGCGCATCGATCTGTTCATGATTGCCGAATAGTAATGGAATTATTGATTTAATTTGATAAAGCTGCAACCTTTAGCTACATTTTAAGGGGTTTTTATTAAGGTAACCATACGCGTTTGGATTTTAAGCTAGGTTTTAAGGGTATTACTTTTAAAATAAACATATAAATTCATATTTTACAAGCATTTTGATATCGATTTTGCAGTAGGCAGCCATTTAATGTCACTCTTGCGCATCGATCTGTTCATGATTGCCGAACAGTAATGGAATTATTGATTTAATTTGATAAAGCTGCAACCTTTAGCTACATTTTAAGGGGTTTTTATTAAGGTAACCATACGCGTTTGGATTTTAAGCTAGGTTTTAAGGGTATTACTTTTAAAATAAACATATAAATTCATATTTTACAAGCATTTTGATATCGATTTTGCAGTAGGCAGCCATTTAATGTCACTCTTGCGCATCGATCTGTTCATGATTGCCGAATAGTAATGGAATTATTGATTTAATTTGATAAAGCTGCAACCTTTAGCTACATTTTAAGGAGTTTTTATTAAGGTAACCATACGCGTTTGGATTTTAAGCTAGGTTTTAAGGGTATTACTTTTAAAATAAACATATAAATTCATATTTTACAAGCATTTTGATATCGATTTTGCAGTAGGCAGCCATTTAATGTCACTCTTGCGCATCGATCTGTTCATGATTGCCGAATAGTAATGGAATTATTGATTTAATTTGATAAAGCTGCAACCTTTAGCTACATTTTAAGGGGTTTTTATTAAGGTAACCATACGCGTTTGGATTTTAAGCTAGGTTTTAAGGGTATTACTTTTAAAATAAACATATAAATTCATATTTTACAAGCATTTTGATATCGATTTTGCAGTAGGCAGCCATTTAATGTCACTCTTGCGCATCGATCTGTTCATGATTGCCGAATAGTAATGGAATTATTGATTTAATTTGATAAAGCTGCAACCTTTAGCTACATTTTAAGGGGTTTTTATTAAGGTAACCATACGCGTTTGGATTTTAAGCTAGGTTTTAAGGGTATTACTTTTAAAATAAACATATAAATTCATATTTTACAAGCATTTTGATATCGATTTTGCAGTAGGCAGCCATTTAATGTCACTCTTGCGCATCGATCTGTTCATGATTGCCGAATAGTAATGTAATTATTGATTTAATTTGATAAAGCTGCAACCTTTAGCTACATTTTAAGGGGTTTTTATTAAGGTAACCATACGCGTTTGGATTTTAAGCTAGGTTTTAAGGGTATTACTTTTAAAATAAACATATAAATTCATATTTTACAAGCATTTTGATATCGATTTTGCAGTAGGCAGCCATTTAATGTCACTCTTGCGCATCGATCTGTTCATGATTGCCGAATAGTAATGGAATTATTGATTTAATTTGATAAAGCTGCAACCTTTAGCTACATTTTAAGGGGTTTTTATTAAGGTAACCATACGCGTTTGGATTTTAAGCTAGGTTTTAAGGGTATTACTTTTAAAATAAACATATAAATTCATATTTTACAAGCATTTTGATATCGATTTTGCAGTAGGCAGCCATTTAATGTCACTCTTGCGCATCGATCTGTTCATGATTGCCGAATAGTAATGGAATTATTGATTTAATTTGATAAAGCTGCAACCTTTAGCTACATTTTAAGGGGTTTTTATTAAGGTAACCATACGCGTTTGGATTTTAAGCTAGGTTTTAAGGGTATTACTTTTAAAATAAACATATAAATTCATATTTTACAAGCATTTTGATATCGATTTTGCAGTAGGCAGCCATTTAATGTCACTCTTGCGCATCGATCTGTTCATGATTGCCGAATAGTAATGGAATTATTGATTTAATTTGATAAAGCTGCAACCTTTAGCTACATTTTAAGGGGTTTTTATTAAGGTAACCATACGCGTTTGGATTTTAAGCTAGGTTTTAAGGGTATTACTTTTAAAATAAACATATAAATTCATATTTTACAAGCATTTTGATATCGATTTTGCAGTAGGCAGCCATTTAATGTCACTCTTGCGCATCGATCTGTTCATGATTGCCGAATAGTAATGGAATTATTGATTTAATTTGATAAAGCTGCAACCTTTAGCTACATTTTAAGGGGTTTTTATTAAGGTAACCATACGCGTTTGGATTTTAAGCTAGGTTTTAAGGGTATTACTTTTAAAATAAACATATAAATTCATATTTTACAAGCATTTTGATATCGATTTTGCAGTAGGCAGCCATTTAATGTCACTCTTGCGCATCGATCTGTTCATGATTGCCGAATAGTAATGGAATTATTGATTTAATTTGATAAAGCTGCAACCTTTAGCTACATTTTAAGGGGTTTTTATTAAGGTAACCATACGCGTTTGGATTTTAAGCTAGGTTTTAAGAGTATTACTTTTAAAATAAACATATAAATTCATATTTTACAAGCATTTTGATATCGATTTTGCAGTAGGCAGCCATTTAATGTCACTCTTGCGCATCGATCTGTTCATGATTGCCGAATAGTAATGGAATTATTGATTTAATTTGATAAAGCTGCAACCTTTAGCTACATTTTAAGGGGTTTTTATTAAGGTAACCATACGCGTTTGGATTTTAAGCTAGGTTTTAAGGGTATTACTTTTAAAATAAACATATAAATTCATATTTTACAAGCATTTTGATATCGATTTTGCAGTAGGCAGCCATTTAATGTCACTCTTGCGCATCGATCTGTTCATGATTGCCGAATAGTAATGGAATTATTGATTTAATTTGATAAAGCTGCAACCTTTAGCTACATTTTAAGGGGTTTTTATTAAGGTAACCATACGCGTTTGGATTTTAAGCTAGGTTTTAAGGGTATTACTTTTAAAATAAACATATAAATTCATATTTTACAAGCATTTTGATATCGATTTTGCAGTAGGCAGCCATTTAATGTCACTCTTGCGCATCGATCTGTTCATGATTGCCGAATAGTAATGGAATTATTGATTTAATTTGATAAAGCTGCAACCTTTAGCTACATTTTAAGGGGTTTTTATTAAGGTAACCATACGCGTTTGGATTTTAAGCTAGGTTTTAAGGGTATTACTTTTAAAATAAACATATAAATTCATATTTTACAAGCATTTTGATATCGATTTTGCAGTAGGCAGCCATTTAATGTCACTCTTGCGCATCGATCTGTTCATGATTGCCGAATAGTAATGGAATTATTGATTTAATTTGATAAAGCTGCAACCTTTAGCTACATTTTAAGGGGTTTTTATTAAGGTAACCATACGCGTTTGGATTTTAAGCTAGGTTTTAAGGGTATTACTTTTAAAATAAACATATAAATTCATATTTTACAAGCATTTTGATATCGATTTTGCAGTAGGCAGCCATTTAATGTCACTCTTGCGCATCGATCTGTTCATGATTGCCGAATAGTAATGGAATTATTGATTTAATTTGATAAAGCTGCAACCTTTAGCTACATTTTAAGGGGTTTCTATTAAGGTAACCATACGCGTTTGGATTTTAAGCTAGGTTTTAAGGGTATTACTTTTAAAATAAACATATAAATTCATATTTTACAAGCATTTTGATATCGATTTTGCAGTAGGCAGCCATTTAATGTCACTCTTGCGCATCGATCTGTTCATGATTGCCGAATAGTAATGGAATTATTGATTTAATTTGATAAAGCTGCAACCTTTAGCTACATTTTAAGGGGTTTTTATTAAGGTAACCATACGCGTTTGGATTTTAAGCTAGGTTTTAAGGGTATTACTTTTAAAATAAACATATAAATTCATATTTTACAAGCATTTTGATATCGATTTTGCAGTAGGCAGCCATTTAATGTCACTCTTGCGCATCGATCTGTTCATGATTGCCGAATAGTAATGGAATTATTGATTTAATTTGATAAAGCTGCAACCTTTAGCTACATTTTAAGGGGTTTTTATTAAGGTAACCATACGCGTTTGGATTTTAAGCTAGGTTTTAAGGGTATTACTTTTAAAATAAACATATAAATTCATATTTTACAAGCATTTTGATATCGATTTTGCAGTAGGCAGCCATTTAATGTCACTCTTGCGCATCGATCTGTTCATGATTGCCGAATAGTAATGGAATTATTGATTTAATTTGATAAAGCTGCAACCTTTAGCTACATTTTAAGGGGTTTCTATTAAGGTAACCATACGCGTTTGGATTTTAAGCTAGGTTTTAAGGGTATTACTTTTAAAATAAACATATAAATTCATATTTTACAAGCATTTTGATATCGATTTTGCAGTAGGCAGCCATTTAATGTCACTCTTGCGCATCGATCTGTTCATGATTGCCGAATAGTAATGGAATTATTGATTTAATTTGATAAAGCTGCAACCTTTAGCTACATTTTAAGGGGTTTTTATTAAGGTAACCATACGCGTTTGGATTTTAAGCTAGGTTTTAAGGGTATTACTTTTAAAATAAACATATAAATTCATATTTTACAAGCATTTTGATATCGATTTTGCAGTAGGCAGCCATTTAATGTCACTCTTGCGCATCGATCTGTTCATGATTGCCGAATAGTAATGGAATTATTGATTTAATTTGATAAAGCTGCAACCTTTAGCTACATTTTAAGGGGTTTTTATTAAGGTAACCATACGCGTTTGGATTTTAAGCTAGGTTTTAAGGGTATTACTTTTAAAATAAACATATAAATTCATATTTTACAAGCATATTGATATCGATTTTGCAGAAAGGCCATCACCATCCGTTTGTAGGGATTTTACATCAGTTTTTGCTGACTGCCCTCAAAGCCTTAACGTTTGCATTGCTTGAGTTGCAGCTCTGCGTTTGAAAAGAGTTCAACTTGCCATCACTGTTTTGTGCTGCACTAGAAACGCAAACTCAATGAGACATGAACTGAAGGAAAAAGCAACCGAATATCTGCTGACTTCAGCGTATGAAATAATTTATTTCTGCTTTTTTTTTGTACGCGTTACAATCAAAATTACTTAGACCAGTAAAACAAGTTGATTTGCAATGCTATATTTACAGCGAATAAGAAAAGTTAGCACTTTAAGATGCAAACAATTGACTGGTAACCGGTGCTGTGCGAATGTTTGGGTAAAAAACCCGTACACTATCGGACGATTGGAAAAAGCAAAAAATGGTCTGAAAATCATTTCTCCTCCGAGTTGCACGTCACGTAGTCACTGGTCGGGCCGCGTTGGCCGGTGCATAGTGACTCCGTAAGCAAGAAAGTTTCGCTTTCACGGTCGGCAACTGCCATTTTTTATTGCGACCGCCGCGGATTTGCTGATCAGTGCGTTAAATTGCTTGGGCCACTAGGAGACCCGGGTTCAATCCTCAGCTGCATCCAACATGAAATTTATTTAATTATTTCTTATTAATCTCCATTTTTTTTAATAATGAAAAGCTCCATAAAAAGAGTCAATAAATAAATTACCAATATATTAACTAAGAGCACCTCGGTATTACAATCCCAACCACTAAAGAACAAAACATTCGCCATACAAACGCCAGGGCAAGGGCTGCTGGTGCGTTCGATGTTTATTTGCAAATAAAATAATTGGTTTGTTTTTGCTTTCATTCTGTAGTACGTTTATAGGAAATTGATTGCAAAAAAACGTTGTTGCTGAAAAACGTCATAAGTATGTTGCCTCGTGTTTTAATATGATTTTACATCAGTTTTTGCTGACTGCCCTCAAAACCTTAACGTTTGCATTGCTTGAGTTGCACCTCTGCGTTTGAAAAGAGTTCAACTTGCCATCACTGTTTCGTGCTGCACTAGAAACGGCAAACTCAATGAGACATGAACTGAAGGAAAAAGCAACCGAATATCTGCTGACTTCAGCGTATGAAATAATTTATTTCTGTAAATAATTTCTGTTTCTATTACACGTTATTGTAGCACCACAATTCAGTATAAATGCATAATTGATCGCGTGAATAAACTCAGAAATTAATACACATTACGAAAACTTCTTCACATTTTTAAAATAACTACCAAAATAATAGGTACAGCTGCAATAATGAATTGTCAACTCAGTGCTGAACATATTTTTAAAATTAACTTTTGCATGTGCGTAAAGTCTGTTGCACCTTTATGCGAAAACTTACACAATAAAAAAAAAACAAGGTACACATATCGCAATCAAAAACAAAACAATGCCAAATAAAAAACAAGCTCGTCTTTTCCTGCTCTTCGTAATAGATTTTTTGCTAACCCACATGTAAAATGACGCTACCAGCTGATACTAATCGCAGCCAACCTTCCCATTTCACAGCACAGTATTCCCCCCTTTTATGCAATGACCCTAAACCAAAACCCACCATAGTAAATAAAGTATATAAAATTCATATTTATTATAAGGCGTACTCAATTAACAAAAAATTGCGTTATTATTACCCAATAGTGCATTGTAGCTTCAAAATCGATTTCGGTTTATACGCACTAAGCACTCCTCGTTTGTAGAAAACGCATATTTACACCCAAAAACTGCTTATATCCGAGTAATACTGTTGCAGTATTGCAGCAGGTGGTACTTATTTTCGTTCACACGCTTCTGGCTCATATACATGTTGCATTCACAATTCACAGATACGTGTTCGCAAAACTGTCACATATATATAACTATCCACACCTCCTCCACCATGTTTGTCGCGGTGCGTGCGCCGTACACGTCCCCTTTAGCACTTCGTGCCTGGGAGGGTGGGTGGGCAAAATTTTCATAATTAGCAAGTTTGGTGTCGTAAGGTACTAGTGTAGGATACGTCCGGAAGGGAAGATAAATAGACCCAATGAATGGAAGACGGTAGAGGTACACAGAGACGACAGACTAAGATAGAATACACAAGACTCCAGCTAGGTTTTAAGGGTATTACTTTTAAAATAAACATATAAATTCATATTTTACAAGCATTTTGATATCGATTTTGCAGTAGGCAGCCATTTAATGTCACTCTTGCGCATCGATCTGTTCATGATTGCCGAATAGTAATGGAATTATTGATTTAATTTGATAAAGCTGCAACCTTTAGCTACATTTTAAGGGGTTTTTATTAAGGTAACCATACGCGTTTGGATTTTAAGCTAGGTTTTAAGGGTATTACTTTTAAAATAAACATATAAATTCATATTTTACAAGCATTTTGATATCGATTTTGCAGTAGGCAGCCATTTAATGTCACTCTTGCGCATCGATCTGTTCATGATTGCCGAATAGTAATGGAATTATTGATTTAATTTGATAAAGCTGCAACCTTTAGCTACATTTTAAGGGGTTTTTATTAAGGTAACCATACGCGTTTGGATTTTAAGCTAGGTTTTAAGGGTATTACTTTTAAAATAAACATATAAATTCATATTTTACAAGCATTTTGATATCGATTTTGCAGTAGGCAGCCATTTAATGTCACTCTTGCGCATCGATCTGTTCATGATTGCCGAATAGTAATGGAATTATTGATTTAATTTGATAAAGCTGCAACCTTTAGCTACATTTTAAGGGGTTTTTATTAAGGTAACCATACGCGTTTGGATTTTAAGCTAGGTTTTAAGGGTATTACTTTTAAAATAAACATATAAATTCATATTTTACAAGCATTTTGATATCGATTTTGCAGTAGGCAGCCATTTAATGTCACTCTTGCGCATCGATCTGTTCATGATTGCCGAATAGTAATGGAATTATTGATTTAATTTGATAAAGCTGCAACCTTTAGCTACATTTTAAGGGGTTTTTATTAAGGTAACCATACGCGTTTGGATTTTAAGCTAGGTTTTAAGGGTATAACTTTTAAAATAAACATATAAATTCATATTTTACAAGCATTTTGATATCGATTTTGCAGTAGGCAGCCATTTAATGTCACTCTTGCGCATCGATCTGTTCATGATTGCCGAATAGTAATGGAATTATTGATTTAATTTGATAAAGCTGCAACCTTTAGCTACATTTTAAGGGGTTTCTATTAAGGTAACCATACGCGTTTGGATTTTAAGCTAGGTTTTAAGGGTATTACTTTTAAAATAAACATATAAATTCATATTTTACAAGCATTTTGATATCGATTTTGCAGTAGGCAGCCATTTAATGTCACTCTTGCGCATCGATCTGTTCATGATTGCCGAATAGTAATGGAATTATTGATTTAATTTGATAAAGCTGCAACCTTTAGCTACATTTTAAGGGGTTTTTATTAAGGTAACCATACGCGTTTGGATTTTAAGCTAGGTTTTAAGGGTATTACTTTTAAAATAAACATATAAATTCATATTTTACAAGCATTTTGATATCGATTTTGCAGTAGGCAGCCATTTAATGTCACTCTTGCGCATCGATCTGTTCATGATTGCCGAATAGTAATGGAATTATTGATTTAATTTGATAAAGCTGCAACCTTTAGCTACATTTTAAGGGGTTTTTATTAAGGTAACCATACGCGTTTGGATTTTAAGCTAGGTTTTAAGGGTATTACTTTTAAAATAAACATATAAATTCATATTTTACAAGCATTTTGATATCGATTTTGCAGTAGGCAGCCATTTAATGTCACTCTTGCGCATCGATCTGTTCATGATTGCCGAATAGTAATGGAATTATTGATTTAATTTGATAAAGCTGCAACCTTTAGCTACATTTTAAGGGGTTTTTATTAAGGTAACCATACGCGTTTGGATTTTAAGCTAGGTTTTAAGGGTATTACTTTTAAAATAAACATATAAATTCATATTTTACAAGCATTTTGATATCGATTTTGCAGTAGGCAGCCATTTAATGTCACTCTTGCGCATCGATCTGTTCATGATTGCCGAATAGTAATGGAATTATTGATTTAATTTGATAAAGCTGCAACCTTTAGCTACATTTTAAGGGGTTTTTATTAAGGTAACCATACGCGTTTGGATTTTAAGCTAGGTTTTAAGGGTATTACTTTTAAAATAAACATATAAATTCATATTTTACAAGCATTTTGATATCGATTTTGCAGTAGGCAGCCATTTAATGTCACTCTTGCGCATCGATCTGTTCATGATTGCCGAATAGTAATGGAATTATTGATTTAATTTGATAAAGCTGCAACCTTTAGCTACATTTTAAGGGGTTTTTATTAAGGTAACCATACGCGTTTGGATTTTAAGCTAGGTTTTAAGGGTATTACTTTTAAAATAAACATATAAATTCATATTTTACAAGCATTTTGATATCGATTTTGCAGTAGGCAGCCAATTTAATGTCACTCTTGCGCATCGATCTGTTCATGATTGCCGAATAGTAATGGAATTATTGATTTAATTTGATAAAGCTGCAACCTTTAGCTACATTTTAAGGGGTTTTTATTAAGGTAACCATACGCGTTTGGATTTTAAGCTAGGTTTTAAGGGTATTACTTTTAAAATAAACATATAAATTCATATTTTACAAGCATTTTGATATCGATTTTGCAGTAGGCAGCCATTTAATGTCACTCTTGCGCATCGATCTGTTCATGATTGCCGAATAGTAATGGAATTATTGATTTAATTTGATAAAGCTGCAACCTTTAGCTACATTTTAAGGGGTTTTTATTAAGGTAACCATACGCGTTTGGATTTTAAGCTAGGTTTTAAGGGTATTACTTTTAAAATAAACATATAAATTCATATTTTACAAGCATTTTGATATCGATTTTGCAGTAGGCAGCCATTTAATGTCACTCTTGCGCATCGATCTGTTCATGATTGCCGAATAGTAATGGAATTATTGATTTAATTTGATAAAGCTGCAACCTTTAGCTACATTTTAAGGGGTTTTTATTAAGGTAACCATACGCGTTTGGATTTTAAGCTAGGTTTTAAGGGTATTACTTTTAAAATAAACATATAAATTCATATTTTACAAGCATTTTGATATCGATTTTGCAGTAGGCAGCCATTTAATGTCACTCTTGCGCATCGATCTGTTCATGATTGCCGAATAGTAATGGAATTATTGATTTAATTTGATAAAGCTGCAACCTTTAGCTACATTTTAAGGGGTTTTTATTAAGGTAACCATACGCGTTTGGATTTTAAGCTAGGTTTTAAGGGTATTACTTTTAAAATAAACATATAAATTCATATTTTACAAGCATTTTGATATCGATTTTGCAGTAGGCAGCCATTTAATGTCACTCTTGCGCATCGATCTGTTCATGATTGCCGAATAGTAATGGAATTATTGATTTAATTTGATAAAGCTGCAACCTTTAGCTACATTTTAAGGGGTTTTTATTAAGGTAACCATACGCGTTTGGATTTTAAGCTAGGTTTTAAGGGTATTACTTTTAAAATAAACATATAAATTCATATTTTACAAGCATTTTGATATCGATTTTGCAGTAGGCAGCCATTTAATGTCACTCTTGCGCATCGATCTGTTCATGATTGCCGAATAGTAATGGAATTATTGATTTAATTTGATAAAGCTGCAACCTTTAGCTACATTTTAAGGGGTTTTTATTAAGGTAACCATACGCGTTTGGATTTTAAGCTAGGTTTTAAGGGTATTACTTTTAAAATAAACATATAAATTCATATTTTACAAGCATTTTGATATCGATTTTGCAGTAGGCAGCCATTTAATGTCACTCTTGCGCATCGATCTGTTCATGATTGCCGAATAGTAATGGAATTATTGATTTAATTTGATAAAGCTGCAACCTTTAGCTACATTTTAAGGGGTTTTTATTAAGGTAACCATACGCGTTTGGATTTTAAGCTAGGTTTTAAGGGTATTACTTTTAAAATAAACATATAAATTCATATTTTACAAGCATTTTGATATCGATTTTGCAGTAGGCAGCCATTTAATGTCACTCTTGCGCATCGATCTGTTCATGATTGCCGAATAGTAATGGAATTATTGATTTAATTTGATAAAGCTGCAACCTTTAGCTACATTTTAAGGGGTTTTTATTAAGGTAACCATACGCGTTTGGATTTTAAGCTAGGTTTTAAGGGTATTACTTTTAAAATAAACATATAAATTCATATTTTACAAGCATTTTGATATCGATTTTGCAGTAGGCAGCCATTTAATGTCACTCTTGCGCATCGATCTGTTCATGATTGCCGAATAGTAATGGAATTATTGATTTAATTTGATAAAGCTGCAACCTTTAGCTACATTTTAAGGGGTTTTTATTAAGGTAACCATACGCGTTTGGATTTTAAGCTAGGTTTTAAGGGTATTACTTTTAAAATAAACATATAAATTCATATTTTACAAGCATTTTGATATCGATTTTGCAGTAGGCAGCCATTTAATGTCACTCTTGCGCATCGATCTGTTCATGATTGCCGAATAGTAATGGAATTATTGATTTAATTTGATAAAGCTGCAACCTTTAGCTACATTTTAAGGGGTTTTTATTAAGGTAACCATACGCGTTTGGATTTTAAGCTAGGTTTTAAGGGTATTACTTTTAAAATAAACATATAAATTCATATTTTACAAGCATTTTGATATCGATTTTGCAGTAGGCAGCCATTTAATGTCACTCTTGCGCATCGATCTGTTCATGATTGCCGAATAGTAATGGAATTATTGATTTAATTTGATAAAGCTGCAACCTTTAGCTACATTTTAAGGGGTTTTTATTAAGGTAACCATACGCGTTTGGATTTTAAGCTAGGTTTTAAGGGTATTACTTTTAAAATAAACATATAAATTCATATTTTACAAGCATTTTGATATCGATTTTGCAGTAGGCAGCCATTTAATGTCACTCTTGCGCATCGATCTGTTCATGATTGCCGAATAGTAATGGAATTATTGATTTAATTTGATAAAGCTGCAACCTTTAGCTACATTTTAAGGGGTTTTTATTAAGGTAACCATACGCGTTTGGATTTTAAGCTAGGTTTTAAGGGTATTACTTTTAAAATAAACATATAAATTCATATTTTACAAGCATTTTGATATCGATTTTGCAGTAGGCAGCCATTTAATGTCACTCTTGCGCATCGATCTGTTCATGATTGCCGAATAGTAATGGAATTATTGATTTAATTTGATAAAGCTGCAACCTTTAGCTACATTTTAAGGGGTTTTTATTAAGGTAACCATACGTGTTTGGATTTTAAGCTAGGTTTTAAGGGTATTACTTTTAAAATAAACATATAAATTCATATTTTACAAGCATTTTGATATCGATTTTGCAGTAGGCAGCCATTTAATGTCACTCTTGCGCATCGATCTGTTCATGATTGCCGAATAGTAATGGAATTATTGATTTAATTTGATAAAGCTGCAACCTTTAGCTACATTTTAAGGGGTTTTTATTAAGGTAACCATACGCGTTTGGATTTTAAGCTAGGTTTTAAGGGTATTACTTTTAAAATAAACATATAAATTCATATTTTACAAGCATTTTGATATCGATTTTGCAGTAGGCAGCCATTTAATGTCACTCTTGCGCATCGATCTGTTCATGATTGCCGAATAGTAATGGAATTATTGATTTAATTTGATAAAGCTGCAACCTTTAGCTACATTTTAAGGGGTTTTTATTAAGGTAACCATACGCGTTTGGATTTTAAGCTAGGTTTTAAGGGTATTACTTTTAAAATAAACATATAAATTCATATTTTACAAGCATTTTGATATCGATTTTGCAGTAGGCAGCCATTTAATGTCACTCTTGCGCATCGATCTGTTCATGATTGCCGAATAGTAATGGAATTATTGATTTAATTTGATAAAGCTGCAACCTTTAGCTACATTTTAAGGGGTTTTTATTAAGGTAACCATACGCGTTTGGATTTTAAGCTAGGTTTTAAGGGTATTACTTTTAAAATAAACATATAAATTCATATTTTACAAGCATTTTGATATCGATTTTGCAGTAGGCAGCCATTTAATGTCACTCTTGCGCATCGATCTGTTCATGATTGCCGAATAGTAATGGAATTATTGATTTAATTTGATAAAGCTGCAACCTTTAGCTACATTTTAAGGGGTTTTTATTAAGGTAACCATACGCGTTTGGATTTTAAGCTAGGTTTTAAGGGTATTACTTTTAAAATAAACATATAAATTCATATTTTACAAGCATTTTGATATCGATTTTGCAGTAGGCAGCCATTTAATGTCACTCTTGCGCATCGATCTGTTCATGATTGCCGAATAGTAATGGAATTATTGATTTAATTTGATAAAGCTGCAACCTTTAGCTACATTTTAAGGGGTTTTTATTAAGGTAACCATACGCGTTTGGATTTTAAGCTAGGTTTTAAGGGTATTACTTTTAAAATAAACATATAAATTCATATTTTACAAGCATTTTGATATCGATTTTGCAGTAGGCAGCCATTTAATGTCACTCTTGCGCATCGATCTGTTCATGATTGCCGAATAGTAATGGAATTATTGATTTAATTTGATAAAGCTGCAACCTTTAGCTACATTTTAAGGGGTTTTTATTAAGGTAACCATACGCGTTTGGATTTTAAGCTAGGTTTTAAGGGTATTACTTTTAAAATAAACATATAAATTCATATTTTACAAGCATTTTGATATCGATTTTGCAGTAGGCAGCCATTTAATGTCACTCTTGCGCATCGATCTGTTCATGATTGCCGATAGTAATGGAATTATTGATTTAATTTGATAAAGCTGCAACCTTTAGCTACATTTTAAGGGGTTTTTATTAAGGTAACCATACGCGTTTGGATTTTAAGCTAGGTTTTAAGGGTATTACTTTTAAAATAAACATATAAATTCATATTTTACAAGCATTTTGATATCGATTTTGCAGTAGGCAGCCATTTAATGTCACTCTTGCGCATCGATCTGTTCATGATTGCCGAATAGTAATGGAATTATTGATTTAATTTGATAAAGCTGCAACCTTTAGCTACATTTTAAGGGGTTTTTATTAAGGTAACCATACGCGTTTGGATTTTAAGCTAGGTTTTAAGGGTATTACTTTTAAAATAAACATATAAATTCATATTTTACAAGCATTTTGATATCGATTTTGCAGTAGGCAGCCATTTAATGTCACTCTTGCGCATCGATCTGTTCATGATTGCCGAATAGTAATGGAATTATTGATTTAATTTGATAAAGCTGCAACCTTTAGCTACATTTTAAGGGGTTTTTATTAAGGTAACCATACGCGTTTGGATTTTAAGCTAGGTTTTAAGGGTATTACTTTTAAAATAAACATATAAATTCATATTTTACAAGCATTTTGATATCGATTTTGCAGTAGGCAGCCATTTAATGTCACTCTTGCGCATCGATCTGTTCATGATTGCCGAATAGTAATGGAATTATTGATTTAATTTGATAAAGCTGCAACCTTTAGCTACATTTTAAGGGGTTTTTATTAAGGTAACCATACGCGTTTGGATTTTAAGCTAGGTTTTAAGGGTATTACTTTTAAAATAAACATATAAATTCATATTTTACAAGCATTTTGATATCGATTTTGCAGTAGGCAGCCATTTAATGTCACTCTTGCGCATCGATCTGTTCATGATTGCCGAATAGTAATGGAATTATTGATTTAATTTGATAAAGCTGCAACCTTTAGCTACATTTTAAGGGGTTTTTATTAAGGTAACCATACGCGTTTGGATTTTAAGCTAGGTTTTAAGGGTATTACTTTTAAAATAAACATATAAATTCATATTTTACAAGCATTTTGATATCGATTTTGCAGTAGGCAGCCATTTAATGTCACTCTTGCGCATCGATCTGTTCATGATTGCCGAATAGTAATGGAATTATTGATTTAATTTGATAAAGCTGCAACCTTTAGCTACATTTTAAGGGGTTTTTATTAAGGTAACCATACGCGTTTGGATTTTAAGCTAGGTTTTAAGGGTATTACTTTTAAAATAAACATATAAATTCATATTTTACAAGCATTTTGATATCGATTTTGCAGTAGGCAGCCATTTAATGTCACTCTTGCGCATCGATCTGTTCATGATTGCCGAATAGTAATGGAATTATTGATTTAATTTGATAAAGCTGCAACCTTTAGCTACATTTTAAGGGGTTTTTATTAAGGTAACCATACGCGTTTGGATTTTAAGCTAGGTTTTAAGGGTATTACTTTTAAAATAAACATATAAATTCATATTTTACAAGCATTTTGATATCGATTTTGCAGTAGGCAGCCATTTAATGTCACTCTTGCGCATCGATCTGTTCATGATTGCCGAATAGTAATGGAATTATTGATTTAATTTGATAAAGCTGCAACCTTTAGCTACATTTTAAGGGGTTTTTATTAAGGTAACCATACGCGTTTGGATTTTAAGCTAGGTTTTAAGGGTATTACTTTTAAAATAAACATATAAATTCATATTTTACAAGCATTTTGATATCGATTTTGCAGTAGGCAGCCATTTAATGTCACTCTTGCGCATCGATCTGTTCATGATTGCCGAATAGTAATGGAATTATTGATTTAATTTGATAAAGCTGCAACCTTTAGCTACATTTTAAGGGGTTTTTATTAAGGTAACCATACGCGTTTGGATTTTAAGCTAGGTTTTAAGGGTATTACTTTTAAAATAAACATATAAATTCATATTTTACAAGCATTTTGATATCGATTTTGCAGTAGGCAGCCATTTAATGTCACTCTTGCGCATCGATCTGTTCATGATTGCCGAATAGTAATGGAATTATTGATTTAATTTGATAAAGCTGCAACCTTTAGCTACATTTTAAGGGGTTTTTATTAAGGTAACCATACGCGTTTGGATTTTAAGCTAGGTTTTAAGGGTATTACTTTTAAAATAAACATATAAATTCATATTTTACAAGCATTTTGATATCGATTTTGCAGTAGGCAGCCATTTAATGTCACTCTTGCGCATCGATCTGTTCATGATTGCCGAATAGTAATGGAATTATTGATTTAATTTGATAAAGCTGCAACCTTTAGCTACATTTTAAGGGGTTTTTATTAAGGTAACCATACGCGTTTGGATTTTAAGCTAGGTTTTAAGGGTATTACTTTTAAAATAAACATATAAATTCATATTTTACAAGCATTTTGATATCGATTTTGCAGTAGGCAGCCATTTAATGTCACTCTTGCGCATCGATCTGTTCATGATTGCCGAATAGTAATGGAATTATTGATTTAATTTGATAAAGCTGCAACCTTTAGCTACATTTTAAGGGGTTTTTATTAAGGTAACCATACGCGTTTGGATTTTAAGCTAGGTTTTAAGGGTATTACTTTTAAAATAAACATATAAATTCATATTTTACAAGCATTTTGATATCGATTTTGCAGTAGGCAGCCATTTAATGTCACTCTTGCGCATCGATCTGTTCATGATTGCCGAATAGTAATGGAATTATTGATTTAATTTGATAAAGCTGCAACCTTTAGCTACATTTTAAGGGGTTTTTATTAAGGTAACCATACGCGTTTGGATTTTAAGCTAGGTTTTAAGGGTATTACTTTTAAAATAAACATATAAATTCATATTTTACAAGCATTTTGATATCGATTTTGCAGTAGGCAGCCATTTAATGTCACTCTTGCGCATCGATCTGTTCATGATTGCCGAATAGTAATGGAATTATTGATTTAATTTGATAAAGCTGCAACCTTTAGCTACATTTTAAGGGGTTTTTATTAAGGTAACCATACGCGTTTGGATTTTAAGCTAGGTTTTAAGGGTATTACTTTTAAAATAAACATATAAATTCATATTTTACAAGCATTTTGATATCGATTTTGCAGTAGGCAGCCATTTAATGTCACTCTTGCGCATCGATCTGTTCATGATTGCCGAATAGTAATGGAATTATTGATTTAATTTGATAAAGCTGCAACCTTTAGCTACATTTTAAGGGGTTTTTATTAAGGTAACCATACGCGTTTGGATTTTAAGCTAGGTTTTAAGGGTATTACTTTTAAAATAAACATATAAATTCATATTTTACAAGCATTTTGATATCGATTTTGCAGTAGGCAGCCATTTAATGTCACTCTTGCGCATCGATCTGTTCATGATTGCCGAATAGTAATGGAATTATTGATTTAATTTGATAAAGCTGCAACCTTTAGCTACATTTTAAGGGGTTTTTATTAAGGTAACCATACGCGTTTGGATTTTAAGCTAGGTTTTAAGGGTATTACTTTTAAAATAAACATATAAATTCATATTTTACAAGCATTTTGATATCGATTTTGCAGTAGGCAGCCATTTAATGTCACTCTTGCGCATCGATCTGTTCATGATTGCCGAATAGTAATGGAATTATTGATTTAATTTGATAAAGCTGCAACCTTTAGCTACATTTTAAGGGGTTTTTATTAAGGTAACCATACGCGTTTGGATTTTAAGCTAGGTTTTAAGGGTATTACTTTTAAAATAAACATATAAATTCATATTTTACAAGCATTTTGATATCGATTTTGCAGTAGGCAGCCATTTAATGTCACTCTTGCGCATCGATCTGTTCATGATTGCCGAATAGTAATGGAATTATTGATTTAATTTGATAAAGCTGCAACCTTTAGCTACATTTTAAGGGGTTTTTATTAAGGTAACCATACGCGTTTGGATTTTAAGCTAGGTTTTAAGGGTATTACTTTTAAAATAAACATATAAATTCATATTTTACAAGCATTTTGATATCGATTTTGCAGTAGGCAGCCATTTAATGTCACTCTTGCGCATCGATCTGTTCATGATTGCCGAATAGTAATGGAATTATTGATTTAATTTGATAAAGCTGCAACCTTTAGCTACATTTTAAGGGGTTTTTATTAAGGTAACCATACGCGTTTGGATTTTAAGCTAGGTTTTAAGGGTATTACTTTTAAAATAAACATATAAATTCATATTTTACAAGCATTTTGATATCGATTTTGCAGTAGGCAGCCATTTAATGTCACTCTTGCGCATCGATCTGTTCATGATTGCCGAATAGTAATGGAATTATTGATTTAATTTGATAAAGCTGCAACCTTTAGCTACATTTTAAGGGGTTTTTATTAAGGTAACCATACGCGTTTGGATTTTAAGCTAGGTTTTAAGGGTATTACTTTTAAAATAAACATATAAATTCATATTTTACAAGCATTTTGATATCGATTTTGCAGTAGGCAGCCATTTAATGTCACTCTTGCGCATCGATCTGTTCATGATTGCCGAATAGTAATGGAATTATTGATTTAATTTGATAAAGCTGCAACCTTTAGCTACATTTTAAGGGGTTTTTATTAAGGTAACCATACGCGTTTGGATTTTAAGCTAGGTTTTAAGGGTATTACTTTTAAAATAAACATATAAATTCATATTTTACAAGCATTTTGATATCGATTTTGCAGTAGGCAGCCATTTAATGTCACTCTTGCGCATCGATCTGTTCATGATTGCCGAATAGTAATGGAATTATTGATTTAATTTGATAAAGCTGCAACCTTTAGCTACATTTTAAGGGGTTTTTATTAAGGTAACCATACGCGTTTGGATTTTAAGCTAGGTTTTAAGGGTATTACTTTTAAAATAAACATATAAATTCATATTTTACAAGCATTTTGATATCGATTTTGCAGTAGGCAGCCATTTAATGTCACTCTTGCGCATCGATCTGTTCATGATTGCCGAATAGTAATGGAATTATTGATTTAATTTGATAAAGCTGCAACCTTTAGCTACATTTTAAGGGGTTTTTATTAAGGTAACCATACGCGTTTGGATTTTAAGCTAGGTTTTAAGGGTATTACTTTTAAAATAAACATATAAATTCATATTTTACAAGCATTTTGATATCGATTTTGCAGTAGGCAGCCATTTAATGTCACTCTTGCGCATCGATCTGTTCATGATTGCCGAATAGTAATGGAATTATTGATTTAATTTGATAAAGCTGCAACCTTTAGCTACATTTTAAGGGGTTTTTATTAAGGTAACCATACGCGTTTGGATTTTAAGCTAGGTTTTAAGGGTATTACTTTTAAAATAAACATATAAATTCATATTTTACAAGCATTTTGATATCGATTTTGCAGTAGGCAGCCATTTAATGTCACTCTTGCGCATCGATCTGTTCATGATTGCCGAATAGTAATGGAATTATTGATTTAATTTGATAAAGCTGCAACCTTTAGCTACATTTTAAGGGGTTTTTATTAAGGTAACCATACGCGTTTGGATTTTAAGCTAGGTTTTAAGGGTATTACTTTTAAAATAAACATATAAATTCATATTTTACAAGCATTTTGATATCGATTTTGCAGTAGGCAGCCATTTAATGTCACTCTTGCGCATCGATCTGTTCATGATTGCCGAATAGTAATGGAATTATTGATTTAATTTGATAAAGCTGCAACCTTTAGCTACATTTTAAGGGGTTTTTATTAAGGTAACCATACGCGTTTGGATTTTAAGCTAGGTTTTAAGGGTATTACTTTTAAAATAAACATATAAATTCATATTTTACAAGCATTTTGATATCGATTTTGCAGTAGGCAGCCATTTAATGTCACTCTTGCGCATCGATCTGTTCATGATTGCCGAATAGTAATGGAATTATTGATTTAATTTGATAAAGCTGCAACCTTTAGCTACATTTTAAGGGGTTTTTATTAAGGTAACCATACGCGTTTGGATTTTAAGCTAGGTTTTAAGGGTATTACTTTTAAAATAAACATATAAATTCATATTTTACAAGCATTTTGATATCGATTTTGCAGTAGGCAGCCATTTAATGTCACTCTTGCGCATCGATCTGTTCATGATTGCCGAATAGTAATGGAATTATTGATTTAATTTGATAAAGCTGCAACCTTTAGCTACATTTTAAGGGGTTTTTATTAAGGTAACCATACGCGTTTGGATTTTAAGCTAGGTTTTAAGGGTATTACTTTTAAAATAAACATATAAATTCATATTTTACAAGCATTTTGATATCGATTTTGCAGTAGGCAGCCATTTAATGTCACTCTTGCGCATCGATCTGTTCATGATTGCCGAATAGTAATGGAATTATTGATTTAATTTGATAAAGCTGCAACCTTTAGCTACATTTTAAGGGGTTTTTATTAAGGTAACCATACGCGTTTGGATTTTAAGCTAGGTTTTAAGGGTATTACTTTTAAAATAAACATATAAATTCATATTTTACAAGCATTTTGATATCGATTTTGCAGTAGGCAGCCATTTAATGTCACTCTTGCGCATCGATCTGTTCATGATTGCCGAATAGTAATGGAATTATTGATTTAATTTGATAAAGCTGCAACCTTTAGCTACATTTTAAGGGGTTTTTATTAAGGTAACCATACGCGTTTGGATTTTAAGCTAGGTTTTAAGGGTATTACTTTTAAAATAAACATATAAATTCATATTTTACAAGCATTTTGATATCGATTTTGCAGTAGGCAGCCATTTAATGTCACTCTTGCGCATCGATCTGTTCATGATTGCCGAATAGTAATGGAATTATTGATTTAATTTGATAAAGCTGCAACCTTTAGCTACATTTTAAGGGGTTTTTATTAAGGTAACCATACGCGTTTGGATTTTAAGCTAGGTTTTAAGGGTATTACTTTTAAAATAAACATATAAATTCATATTTTACAAGCATTTTGATATCGATTTTGCAGTAGGCAGCCATTTAATGTCACTCTTGCGCATCGATCTGTTCATGATTGCCGAATAGTAATGGAATTATTGATTTAATTTGATAAAGCTGCAACCTTTAGCTACATTTTAAGGGGTTTTTATTAAGGTAACCATACGCGTTTGGATTTTAAGCTAGGTTTTAAGGGTATTACTTTTAAAATAAACATATAAATTCATATTTTACAAGCATTTTGATATCGATTTTGCAGTAGGCAGCCATTTAATGTCACTCTTGCGCATCGATCTGTTCATGATTGCCGAATAGTAATGGAATTATTGATTTAATTTGATAAAGCTGCAACCTTTAGCTACATTTTAAGGGGTTTTTATTAAGGTAACCATACGCGTTTGGATTTTAAGCTAGGTTTTAAGGGTATTACTTTTAAAATAAACATATAAATTCATATTTTACAAGCATTTTGATATCGATTTTGCAGTAGGCAGCCATTTAATGTCACTCTTGCGCATCGATCTGTTCATGATTGCCGAATAGTAATGGAATTATTGATTTAATTTGATAAAGCTGCAACCTTTAGCTACATTTTAAGGGGTTTTTATTAAGGTAACCATACGCGTTTGGATTTTAAGCTAGGTTTTAAGGGTATTACTTTTAAAATAAACATATAAATTCATATTTTACAAGCATTTTGATATCGATTTTGCAGTAGGCAGCCATTTAATGTCACTCTTGCGCATCGATCTGTTCATGATTGCCGAATAGTAATGGAATTATTGATTTAATTTGATAAAGCTGCAACCTTTAGCTACATTTTAAGGGGTTTTTATTAAGGTAACCATACGCGTTTGGATTTTAAGCTAGGTTTTAAGGGTATTACTTTTAAAATAAACATATAAATTCATATTTTACAAGCATTTTGATATCGATTTTGCAGTAGGCAGCCATTTAATGTCACTCTTGCGCATCGATCTGTTCATGATTGCCGAATAGTAATGGAATTATTGATTTAATTTGATAAAGCTGCAACCTTTAGCTACATTTTAAGGGGTTTTTATTAAGGTAACCATACGCGTTTGGATTTTAAGCTAGGTTTTAAGGGTATTACTTTTAAAATAAACATATAAATTCATATTTTACAAGCATTTTGATATCGATTTTGCAGTAGGCAGCCATTTAATGTCACTCTTGCGCATCGATCTGTTCATGATTGCCGAATAGTAATGGAATTATTGATTTAATTTGATAAAGCTGCAACCTTTAGCTACATTTTAAGGGGTTTTTATTAAGGTAACCATACGCGTTTGGATTTTAAGCTAGGTTTTAAGGGTATTACTTTTAAAATAAACATATAAATTCATATTTTACAAGCATTTTGATATCGATTTTGCAGTAGGCAGCCATTTAATGTCACTCTTGCGCATCGATCTGTTCATGATTGCCGAATAGTAATGGAATTATTGATTTAATTTGATAAAGCTGCAACCTTTAGCTACATTTTAAGGGGTTTTTATTAAGGTAACCATACGCGTTTGGATTTTAAGCTAGGTTTTAAGGGTATTACTTTTAAAATAAACATATAAATTCATATTTTACAAGCATTTTGATATCGATTTTGCAGTAGGCAGCCATTTAATGTCACTCTTGCGCATCGATCTGTTCATGATTGCCGAATAGTAATGGAATTATTGATTTAATTTGATAAAGCTGCAACCTTTAGCTACATTTTAAGGGGTTTTTATTAAGGTAACCATACGCGTTTGGATTTTAAGCTAGGTTTTAAGGGTATTACTTTTAAAATAAACATATAAATTCATATTTTACAAGCATTTTGATATCGATTTTGCAGTAGGCAGCCATTTAATGTCACTCTTGCGCATCGATCTGTTCATGATTGCCGAATAGTAATGGAATTATTGATTTAATTTGATAAAGCTGCAACCTTTAGCTACATTTTAAGGGGTTTTTATTAAGGTAACCATACGCGTTTGGATTTTAAGCTAGGTTTTAAGGGTATTACTTTTAAAATAAACATATAAATTCATATTTTACAAGCATTTTGATATCGATTTTGCAGTAGGCAGCCATTTAATGTCACTCTTGCGCATCGATCTGTTCATGATTGCCGAATAGTAATGGAATTATTGATTTAATTTGATAAAGCTGCAACCTTTAGCTACATTTTAAGGGGTTTTTATTAAGGTAACCATACGCGTTTGGATTTTAAGCTAGGTTTTAAGGGTATTACTTTTAAAATAAACATATAAATTCATATTTTACAAGCATTTTGATATCGATTTTGCAGTAGGCAGCCATTTAATGTCACTCTTGCGCATCGATCTGTTCATGATTGCCGAATAGTAATGGAATTATTGATTTAATTTGATAAAGCTGCAACCTTTAGCTACATTTTAAGGGGTTTTTATTAAGGTAACCATACGCGTTTGGATTTTAAGCTAGGTTTTAAGGGGTATTACTTTTAAAATAAACATATAAATTCATATTTTACAAGCATTTTGATATCGATTTTGCAGTAGGCAGCCATTTAATGTCACTCTTGCGCATCGATCTGTTCATGATTGCCGAATAGTAATGGAATTATTGATTTAATTTGATAAAGCTGCAACCTTTAGCTACATTTTAAGGGGTTTTTATTAAGGTAACCATACGCGTTTGGATTTTAAGCTAGGTTTTAAGGGTATTACTTTTAAAATAAACATATAAATTCATATTTTACAAGCATTTTGATATCGATTTTGCAGTAGGCAGCCATTTAATGTCACTCTTGCGCATCGATCTGTTCATGATTGCCGAATAGTAATGGAATTATTGATTTAATTTGATAAAGCTGCAACCTTTAGCTACATTTTAAGGGGTTTTTATTAAGGTAACCATACGCGTTTGGATTTTAAGCTAGGTTTTAAGGGTATTACTTTTAAAATAAACATATAAATTCATATTTTACAAGCATTTTGATATCGATTTTGCAGTAGGCAGCCATTTAATGTCACTCTTGCGCATCGATCTGTTCATGATTGCCGAATAGTAATGGAATTATTGATTTAATTTGATAAAGCTGCAACCTTTAGCTACATTTTAAGGGGTTTTTATTAAGGTAACCATACGCGTTTGGATTTTAAGCTAGGTTTTAAGGGTATTACTTTTAAAATAAACATATAAATTCATATTTTACAAGCATTTTGATATCGATTTTGCAGTAGGCAGCCATTTAATGTCACTCTTGCGCATCGATCTGTTCATGATTGCCGAATAGTAATGGAATTATTGATTTAATTTGATAAAGCTGCAACCTTTAGCTACATTTTAAGGGGTTTTTATTAAGGTAACCATACGCGTTTGGATTTTAAGCTAGGTTTTAAGGGTATTACTTTTAAAATAAACATATAAATTCATATTTTACAAGCATTTTGATATCGATTTTGCAGTAGGCAGCCATTTAATGTCACTCTTGCGCATCGATCTGTTCATGATTGCCGAATAGTAATGGAATTATTGATTTAATTTGATAAAGCTGCAACCTTTAGCTACATTTTAAGGGGTTTTTATTAAGGTAACCATACGCGTTTGGATTTTAAGCTAGGTTTTAAGGGTATTACTTTTAAAATAAACATATAAATTCATATTTTACAAGCATTTTGATATCGATTTTGCAGTAGGCAGCCATTTAATGTCACTCTTGCGCATCGATCTGTTCATGATTGCCGAATAGTAATGGAATTATTGATTTAATTTGATAAAGCTGCAACCTTTAGCTACATTTTAAGGGGTTTTTATTAAGGTAACCATACGCGTTTGGATTTTAAGCTAGGTTTTAAGGGTATTACTTTTAAAATAAACATATAAATTCATATTTTACAAGCATTTTGATATCGATTTTGCAGTAGGCAGCCATTTAATGTCACTCTTGCGCATCGATCTGTTCATGATTGCCGAATAGTAATGGAATTATTGATTTAATTTGATAAAGCTGCAACCTTTAGCTACATTTTAAGGGGTTTTTATTAAGGTAACCATACGCGTTTGGATTTTAAGCTAGGTTTTAAGGGTATTACTTTTAAAATAAACATATAAATTCATATTTTACAAGCATTTTGATATCGATTTTGCAGTAGGCAGCCATTTAATGTCACTCTTGCGCATCGATCTGTTCATGATTGCCGAATAGTAATGGAATTATTGATTTAATTTGATAAAGCTGCAACCTTTAGCTACATTTTAAGGGGTTTTTATTAAGGTAACCATACGCGTTTGGATTTTAAGCTAGGTTTTAAGGGTATTACTTTTAAAATAAACATATAAATTCATATTTTACAAGCATTTTGATATCGATTTTGCAGTAGGCAGCCATTTAATGTCACTCTTGCGCATCGATCTGTTCATGATTGCCGAATAGTAATGGAATTATTGATTTAATTTGATAAAGCTGCAACCTTTAGCTACATTTTAAGGGGTTTTTATTAAGGTAACCATACGCGTTTGGATTTTAAGCTAGGTTTTAAGGGTATTACTTTTAAAATAAACATATAAATTCATATTTTACAAGCATTTTGATATCGATTTTGCAGTAGGCAGCCATTTAATGTCACTCTTGCGCATCGATCTGTTCATGATTGCCGAATAGTAATGGAATTATTGATTTAATTTGATAAAGCTGCAACCTTTAGCTACATTTTAAGGGGTTTTTATTAAGGTAACCATACGCGTTTGGATTTTAAGCTAGGTTTTAAGGGTATTACTTTTAAAATAAACATATAAATTCATATTTTACAAGCATTTTGATATCGATTTTGCAGTAGGCAGCCATTTAATGTCACTCTTGCGCATCGATCTGTTCATGATTGCCGAATAGTAATGGAATTATTGATTTAATTTGATAAAGCTGCAACCTTTAGCTACATTTTAAGGGGTTTTTATTAAGGTAACCATACGCGTTTGGATTTTAAGCTAGGTTTTAAGGGTATTACTTTTAAAATAAACATATAAATTCATATTTTACAAGCATTTTGATATCGATTTTGCAGTAGGCAGCCATTTAATGTCACTCTTGCGCATCGATCTGTTCATGATTGCCGAATAGTAATGGAATTATTGATTTAATTTGATAAAGCTGCAACCTTTAGCTACATTTTAAGGGGTTTTTATTAAGGTAACCATACGCGTTTGGATTTTAAGCTAGGTTTTAAGGGTATTACTTTTAAAATAAACATATAAATTCATATTTTACAAGCATTTTGATATCGATTTTGCAGTAGGCAGCCATTTAATGTCACTCTTGCGCATCGATCTGTTCATGATTGCCGAATAGTAATGGAATTATTGATTTAATTTGATAAAGCTGCAACCTTTAGCTACATTTTAAGGGGTTTTTATTAAGGTAACCATACGCGTTTGGATTTTAAGCTAGGTTTTAAGGGTATTACTTTTAAAATAAACATATAAATTCATATTTTACAAGCATTTTGATATCGATTTTGCAGTAGGCAGCCATTTAATGTCACTCTTGCGCATCGATCTGTTCATGATTGCCGAATAGTAATGGAATTATTGATTTAATTTGATAAAGCTGCAACCTTTAGCTACATTTTAAGGGGTTTTTATTAAGGTAACCATACGCGTTTGGATTTTAAGCTAGGTTTTAAGGGTATTACTTTTAAAATAAACATATAAATTCATATTTTACAAGCATTTTGATATCGATTTTGCAGTAGGCAGCCATTTAATGTCACTCTTGCGCATCGATCTGTTCATGATTGCCGAATAGTAATGGAATTATTGATTTAATTTGATAAAGCTGCAACCTTTAGCTACATTTTAAGGGGTTTTTATTAAGGTAACCATACGCGTTTGGATTTTAAGCTAGGTTTTAAGGGTATTACTTTTAAAATAAACATATAAATTCATATTTTACAAGCATTTTGATATCGATTTTGCAGTAGGCAGCCATTTAATGTCACTCTTGCGCATCGATCTGTTCATGATTGCCGAATAGTAATGGAATTATTGATTTAATTTGATAAAGCTGCAACCTTTAGCTACATTTTAAGGGGTTTTTATTAAGGTAACCATACGCGTTTGGATTTTAAGCTAGGTTTTAAGGGTATTACTTTTAAAATAAACATATAAATTCATATTTTACAAGCATTTTGATATCGATTTTGCAGTAGGCAGCCATTTAATGTCACTCTTGCGCATCGATCTGTTCATGATTGCCGAATAGTAATGGAATTATTGATTTAATTTGATAAAGCTGCAACCTTTAGCTACATTTTAAGGGGTTTTTATTAAGGTAACCATACGCGTTTGGATTTTAAGCTAGGTTTTAAGGGTATTACTTTTAAAATAAACATATAAATTCATATTTTACAAGCATTTTGATATCGATTTTGCAGTAGGCAGCCATTTAATGTCACTCTTGCGCATCGATCTGTTCATGATTGCCGAATAGTAATGGAATTATTGATTTAATTTGATAAAGCTGCAACCTTTAGCTACATTTTAAGGGGTTTTTATTAAGGTAACCATACGCGTTTGGATTTTAAGCTAGGTTTTAAGGGTATTACTTTTAAAATAAACATATAAATTCATATTTTACAAGCATTTTGATATCGATTTTGCAGTAGGCAGCCATTTAATGTCACTCTTGCGCATCGATCTGTTCATGATTGCCGAATAGTAATGGAATTATTGATTTAATTTGATAAAGCTGCAACCTTTAGCTACATTTTAAGGGGTTTTTATTAAGGTAACCATACGCGTTTGGATTTTAAGCTAGGTTTTAAGGGTATTACTTTTAAAATAAACATATAAATTCATATTTTACAAGCATTTTGATATCGATTTTGCAGTAGGCAGCCATTTAATGTCACTCTTGCGCATCGATCTGTTCATGATTGCCGAATAGTAATGGAATTATTGATTTAATTTGATAAAGCTGCAACCTTTAGCTACATTTTAAGGGGTTTTTATTAAGGTAACCATACGCGTTTGGATTTTAAGCTAGGTTTTAAGGGTATTACTTTTAAAATAAACATATAAATTCATATTTTACAAGCATTTTGATATCGATTTTGCAGTAGGCAGCCATTTAATGTCACTCTTGCGCATCGATCTGTTCATGATTGCCGAATAGTAATGGAATTATTGATTTAATTTGATAAAGCTGCAACCTTTAGCTACATTTTAAGGGGTTTTTATTAAGGTAACCATACGCGTTTGGATTTTAAGCTAGGTTTTAAGGGTATTACTTTTAAAATAAACATATAAATTCATATTTTACAAGCATTTTGATATCGATTTTGCAGTAGGCAGCCATTTAATGTCACTCTTGCGCATCGATCTGTTCATGATTGCCGAATAGTAATGGAATTATTGATTTAATTTGATAAAGCTGCAACCTTTAGCTACATTTTAAGGGGTTTTTATTAAGGTAACCATACGCGTTTGGATTTTAAGCTAGGTTTTAAGGGTATTACTTTTAAAATAAACATATAAATTCATATTTTACAAGCATTTTGATATCGATTTTGCAGTAGGCAGCCATTTAATGTCACTCTTGCGCATCGATCTGTTCATGATTGCCGAATAGTAATGGAATTATTGATTTAATTTGATAAAGCTGCAACCTTTAGCTACATTTTAAGGGGTTTTTATTAAGGTAACCATACGCGTTTGGATTTTAAGCTAGGTTTTAAGGGTATTACTTTTAAAATAAACATATAAATTCATATTTTACAAGCATTTTGATATCGATTTTGCAGTAGGCAGCCATTTAATGTCACTCTTGCGCATCGATCTGTTCATGATTGCCGAATAGTAATGGAATTATTGATTTAATTTGATAAAGCTGCAACCTTTAGCTACATTTTAAGGGGTTTTTATTAAGGTAACCATACGCGTTTGGATTTTAAGCTAGGTTTTAAGGGTATTACTTTTAAAATAAACATATAAATTCATATTTTACAAGCATTTTGATATCGATTTTGCAGTAGGCAGCCATTTAATGTCACTCTTGCGCATCGATCTGTTCATGATTGCCGAATAGTAATGGAATTATTGATTTAATTTGATAAAGCTGCAACCTTTAGCTACATTTTAAGGGGTTTTTATTAAGGTAACCATACGCGTTTGGATTTTAAGCTAGGTTTTAAGGGTATTACTTTTAAAATAAACATATAAATTCATATTTTACAAGCATTTTGATATCGATTTTGCAGTAGGCAGCCATTTAATGTCACTCTTGCGCATCGATCTGTTCATGATTGCCGAATAGTAATGGAATTATTGATTTAATTTGATAAAGCTGCAACCTTTAGCTACATTTTAAGGGGTTTTTATTAAGGTAACCATACGCGTTTGGATTTTAAGCTAGGTTTTAAGGGTATTACTTTTAAAATAAACATATAAATTCATATTTTACAAGCATTTTGATATCGATTTTGCAGTAGGCAGCCATTTAATGTCACTCGTGCGCATCGATCTGTTCATGATTGCCGAATAGTAATGGAATTATTGATTTAATTTGATAAAGCTGCAACCTTTAGCTACATTTTAAGGGGTTTTTATTAAGGTAACCATACGCGTTTGGATTTTAAGCTAGGTTTTAAGGGTATTACTTTTAAAATAAACATAAAAATTCATATTTTACAAGCATTTTGATATCGATTTTGCAGTAGGCAGCCATTTAATGTCACTCTTGCGCATCGATCTGTTCATGATTGCCGAATAGTAATGGAATTATTGATTTAATTTGATAAAGCTGCAACCTTTAGCTACATTTTAAGGGGTTTTTATTAAGGTAACCATACGCGTTTGGATTTTAAGCTAGGTTTTAAGGGTATTACTTTTAAAATAAACATATAAATTCATATTTTACAAGCATTTTGATATCGATTTTGCAGTAGGCAGCCATTTAATGTCACTCTTGCGCATCGATCTGTTCATGATTGCCGAATAGTAATGGAATTATTGATTTAATTTGATAAAGCTGCAACCTTTAGCTACATTTTAAGGGGTTTTTATTAAGGTAACCATACGCGTTTGGATTTTAAGCTAGGTTTTAACCCTCAAATGCATGAATTATTTTCACGTTTGCTAAATAAAAGTAGGCTTTTCTTTTTAACACAGAAAACCTCTGAAAAGTGAATTAAATATTAATAAACTACTAAATATTAGCAAACAGATTTCGAATGTGGTTGTCGTTTCAAAAAATTATATCGGGGTTTAATTTGAAGATATACACAAATATGTTAGTGTGCCTAAAGGCATCAATATGCATTTGAGGGTTAAGGGTATTACTTTTAAAATAAACATATAAATTCATATTTTACAAGCATTTTGATATCGATTTTGCAGTAGGCAGCCATTTAATGTCACTCTTGCGCATCGATCTGTTCATGATTGCCGAATAGTAAAGGAATTATTGATTTAATTTGATAAAGCTGCAACCTTTAGCTACATTTTAAGGGGTTTTTATTAAGGTAACCATACGCGTTTGGATTTTAAGCTAGGTTTTAAGGGTATTACTTTTAAAATAAACATATAAATTCATATTTTACAAGCATTTTGATATCGATTTTGCAGTAGGCAGCCATTTAATGTCACTCTTGCGCATCGATCTGTTCATGATTGCCGAATAGTAATGGAATTATTGATTTAATTTGATAAAGCTGCAACCTTTAGCTACATTTTAAGGGGTTTTTATTAAGGTAACCATACGCGTTTGGATTTTAAGCTAGGTTTTAAGGGTATTACTTTTAAAATAAACATATAAATTCATATTTTACAAGCATTTTGATATCGATTTTGCAGTAGGCAGCCATTTAATGGCACTCTTGCGCATCGATCTGTTCATGATTGCCGAATAGTAATGGAATTATTGATTTAATTTGATAAAGCTGCAACCTTTAGCTACATTTTAAGGGGTTTTTATTAAGGTAACCATACGCGTTTGGATTTTAAGCTAGGTTTTAAGGGTATTACTTTTAAAATAAACATATAAATTCATATTTTACAAGCATTTTGATATCGATTTTGCAGTAGGCAGCCATTTAATGTCACTCTTGCGCATCGATCTGTTCATGATTGCCGAATAGTAATGGAATTATTGATTTAATTTGATAAAGCTGCAACCTTTAGCTACATTTTAAGGGGTTTTTATTAAGGTAACCATACGCGTTTGGATTTTAAGCTAGGTTTTAAGGGTATTACTTTTAAAATAAACATAAAAATTCATATTTTACAAGCATTTTGATATCGATTTTGCAGTAGGCAGCCATTTAATGTCACTCTTGCGCATCGATCTGTTCATGATTGCCGAATAGTAATGGAATTATTGATTTAATTTGATAAAGCTGCAACCTTTAGCTACATTTTAAGGGGTTTTTATTAAGGTAACCATACGCGTTTGGATTTTAAGCTAGGTTTTAAGGGTATTACTTTTAAAATAAACATATAAATTCATATTTTACAAGCATTTTGATATCGATTTTGCAGTAGGCAGCCATTTAATGTCACTCTTGCGCATCGATCTGTTCATGATTGCCGAATAGTAATGGAATTATTGATTTAATTTGATAAAGCTGCAACCTTTAGCTACATTTTAAGGGGTTTTTATTAAGGTAACCATACGCGTTTGGATTTTAAGCTAGGTTTTAAGGGTATTACTTTTAAAATAAACATATAAATTCATATTTTACAAGCATTTTGATATCGATTTTGCAGTAGGCAGCCATTTAATGTCACTCTTGCGCATCGATCTGTTCATGATTGCCGAATAGTAATGGAATTATTGATTTAATTTGATAAAGCTGCAACCTTTAGCTACATTTTAAGGGGTTTTTATTAAGGTAACCATACGCGTTTGGATTTTAAGCTAGGTTTTAAGGGTATTACTTTTAAAATAAACATATAAATTCATATTTTACAAGCATTTTGATATCGATTTTGCAGTAGGCAGCCATTTAATGTCACTCTTGCGCATCGATCTGTTCATGATTGCCGAATAGTAATGGAATTATTGATTTAATTTGATAAAGCTGCAACCTTTAGCTACATTTTAAGGGGTTTTTATTAAGGTAACCATACGCGTTTGGATTTTAAGCTAGGTTTTAAGGGTATTACTTTTAAAATAAACATATAAATTCATATTTTACAAGCATTTTGATATCGATTTTGCAGTAGGCAGCCATTTAATGTCACTCTTGCGCATCGATCTGTTCATGATTGCCGAATAGTAATGGAATTATTGATTTAATTTGATAAAGCTGCAACCTTTAGCTACATTTTAAGGGGTTTTTATTAAGGTAACCATACGCGTTTGGATTTTAAGCTAGGTTTTAAGGGTATTACTTTTAAAATAAACATATAAATTCATATTTTACAAGCATTTTGATATCGATTTTGCAGTAGGCAGCCATTTAATGTCACTCTTGCGCATCGATCTGTTCATGATTGCCGAATAGTAATGGAATTATTGATTTAATTTGATAAAGCTGCAACCTTTAGCTACATTTTAAGGGGTTTTTATTAAGGTAACCATACGCGTTTGGATTTTAAGCTAGGTTTTAAGGGTATTACTTTTAAAATAAACATATAAATTCATATTTTACAAGCATTTTGATATCGATTTTGCAGTACGCAGCCATTTAATGTCACTCTTGCGCATCGATCTGTTCATGATTGCCGAATAGTAATGGAATTATTGATTTAATTTGATAAAGCTGCAACCTTTAGCTACATTTTAAGGGGTTTTTATTAAGGTAACCATACGCGTTTGGATTTTAAGCTAGGTTTTAAGGGTATTACTTTTAAAATAAACATATAAATTCATATTTTACAAGCATTTTGATATCGATTTTGCAGTAGGCAGCCATTTAATGTCACTCTTGCGCATCGATCTGTTCATGATTGCCGAATAGTAATGGAATTATTGATTTAATTTGATAAAGCTGCAACCTTTAGCTACATTTTAAGGGGTTTTTATTAAGGTAACCATACGCGTTTGGATTTTAAGCTAGGTTTTAAGGGTATTACTTTTAAAATAAACATATAAATTCATATTTTACAAGCATTTTGATATCGATTTTGCAGTAGGCAGCCATTTAATGTCACTCTTGCGCATCGATCTGTTCATGATTGCCGAATAGTAATGGAATTATTGATTTAATTTGATAAAGCTGCAACCTTTAGCTACATTTTAAGGGGTTTTTATTAAGGTAACCATACGCGTTTGGATTTTAAGCTAGGTTTTAAGGGTATTACTTTTAAAATAAACATATAAATTCATATTTTACAAGCATTTTGATATCGATTTTGCAGTAGGCAGCCATTTAATGTCACTCTTGCGCATCGATCTGTTCATGATTGCCGAATAGTAATGGAATTATTGATTTAATTTGATAAAGCTGCAACCTTTAGCTACATTTTAAGGGGTTTTTATTAAGGTAACCATACGCGTTTGGATTTTAAGCTAGGTTTTAAGGGTATTACTTTTAAAATAAACATATAAATTCATATTTTACAAGCATTTTGATATCGATTTTGCAGTAGGCAGCCATTTAATGTCACTCTTGCGCATCGATCTGTTCATGATTGCCGAATAGTAATGGAATTATTGATTTAATTTGATAAAGCTGCAACCTTTAGCTACATTTTAAGGGGTTTTTATTAAGGTAACCATACGCGTTTGGATTTTAAGCTAGGTTTTAAGGGTATTACTTTTAAAATAAACATATAAATTCATATTTTACAAGCATTTTGATATCGATTTTGCAGTAGGCAGCCATTTAATGTCACTCTTGCGCATCGATCTGTTCATGATTGCCGAATAGTAATGGAATTATTGATTTAATTTGATAAAGCTGCAACCTTTAGCTACATTTTAAGGGGTTTTTATTAAGGTAACCATACGCGTTTGGATTTTAAGCTAGGTTTTAAGGGTATTACTTTTAAAATAAACATATAAATTCATATTTTACAAGCATTTTGATATCGATTTTGCAGTAGGCAGCCATTTAATGTCACTCTTGCGCATCGATCTGTTCATGATTGCCGAATAGTAATGGAATTATTGATTTAATTTGATAAAGCTGCAACCTTTAGCTACATTTTAAGGGGTTTTTATTAAGGTAACCATACGCGTTTGGATTTTAAGCTAGGTTTTAAGGGTATTACTTTTAAAATAAACATATAAATTCATATTTTACAAGCATTTTGATATCGATTTTGCAGTAGGCAGCCATTTAATGTCACTCTTGCGCATCGATCTGTTCATGATTGCCGAATAGTAATGGAATTATTGATTTAATTTGATAAAGCTGCAACCTTTAGCTACATTTTAAGGGGTTTTTATTAAGGTAACCATACGCGTTTGGATTTTAAGCTAGGTTTTAAGGGTATTACTTTTAAAATAAACATATAAATTCATATTTTACAAGCATTTTGATATCGATTTTGCAGTAGGCAGCCATTTAATGTCACTCTTGCGCATCGATCTGTTCATGATTGCCGAATAGTAATGGAATTATTGATTTAATTTGATAAAGCTGCAACCTTTAGCTACATTTTAAGGGGTTTTTATTAAGGTAACCATACGCGTTTGGATTTTAAGCTAGGTTTTAAGGGTATTACTTTTAAAATAAACATATAAATTCATATTTTACAAGCATTTTGATATCGATTTTGCAGTAGGCAGCCATTTAATGTCACTCTTGCGCATCGATCTGTTCATGATTGCCGAATAGTAATGGAATTATTGATTTAATTTGATAAAGCTGCAACCTTTAGCTACATTTTAAGGGGTTTTTATTAAGGTAACCATACGCGTTTGGATTTTAAGCTAGGTTTTAAGGGTATTACTTTTAAAATAAACATATAAATTCATATTTTACAAGCATTTTGATATCGATTTTGCAGTAGGCAGCCATTTAATGTCACTCTTGCGCATCGATCTGTTCATGATTGCCGAATAGTAATGGAATTATTGATTTAATTTGATAAAGCTGCAACCTTTAGCTACATTTTAAGGGGTTTTTATTAAGGTAACCATACGCGTTTGGATTTTAAGCTAGGTTTTAAGGGTATTACTTTTAAAATAAACATATAAATTCATATTTTACAAGCATTTTGATATCGATTTTGCAGTAGGCAGCCATTTAATGTCACTCTTGCGCATCGATCTGTTCATGATTGCCGAATAGTAATGGAATTATTGATTTAATTTGATAAAGCTGCAACCTTTAGCTACATTTTAAGGGGTTTTTATTAAGGTAACCATACGCGTTTGGATTTTAAGCTAGGTTTTAAGGGTATTACTTTTAAAATAAACATATAAATTCATATTTTACAAGCATTTTGATATCGATTTTGCAGTAGGCAGCCATTTAATGTCACTCTTGCGCATCGATCTGTTCATGATTGCCGAATAGTAATGGAATTATTGATTTAATTTGATAAAGCTGCAACCTTTAGCTACATTTTAAGGGGTTTTTATTAAGGTAACCATACGCGTTTGGATTTTAAGCTAGGTTTTAAGGGTATTACTTTTAAAATAAACATATAAATTCATATTTTACAAGCATTTTGATATCGATTTTGCAGTAGGCAGCCATTTAATGTCACTCTTGCGCATCGATCTGTTCATGATTGCCGAATAGTAATGGAATTATTGATTTAATTTGATAAAGCTGCAACCTTTAGCTACATTTTAAGGGGTTTTTATTAAGGTAACCATA